>JAOCNB020041357.1:0-13205 GCA_026546465.2 Palythoa caribaeorum | reverse complement strand
TAGAGAGGTGGTAATACAGTAATGTAAAGAACGATTATGCAGTGAGAACAAAAGGAAATAAAGGGATAGAAATGTGTGAGGGAAAGAACAAATGTATGAAAAAGAAAAGGCAAAATGACAAAAGGATAAAAAGACAAAAAAACGAAAAGACAAAAGGGCTAGGAATGAGAAGAGTCTAATTAAAAGAAAGCGTTCATTTATCCCATTGGGATTTAGGATGCCTAAAGTGTGAATAAGTCGCATTTCTTTGGTTTTGCGACAGTCGTTGCCAAGCTTTTTATTTGACAATCTTTTTATCGTTTTGTCTTTTTGCCTTGTCTTTTTTCATAAATTTATTTTTTCCTCACACATATCTATACCTTTATTTCCTTTTGTTCTCATACCTTACTATATAACCACCTCTCTACTTATCTCCCACACACTCCACTACGACGAAGGGCTACAGTCCGAAACGTCAGTTTTGTTTTACTATTCACGATGTTGAACCTAAAATAAAATCATTAAACTGTTTCTATAGAAACACCGACGCAGCATCCATAACATTTAATGATAAATACAGCTATTTGACATTTTATAACAGCTACCACTGTAAACTAATAGTTTAATGCAAGTTTACAGCCAAGTGAGTGAGTTAATGCACCTCACTTATGAGGTAAAAACTATCCACAGGACCGGCTCTTCAAAGGTAGATGAACGCTAACCCAGGCTAAAATTTTAATTTGTTTCTGTTTTCAACCATAAACCGAATGGTTATTCACTACTACGTAACCAACAAAGATTGAAAATCCAGTAACCGACCCGCCAAATCCTTCTATAAAGGGTAAAGCGGTGGCTTGCTAATCACCCTTTCTCGCAGCCTGAGGCCGAGTTGCCAAGGACCCAGTTCAACGAGGAGCTGTGCTGCCGTCTAGGCGCTTGGCCCAAGAACATGATCCATATACATTACCTAGGAGCACACCACCACAGCCATTAAATCAGCTTGGAGTCACTTTTGCTGAGGAAGGAAAACTAGTGTACCCGGAGAAAAACCCTAGAGGTCTGACTGAGACATTCTTATGGATTAATCCCTAACCTGACTATGCATAACCTGGAGGACTGCCTGCTGCAAAATCGACGCAAATCTTTCTAGTGCGATTTCAAGCTAACGTGATAACGAGTGTGGTGGAGTTTCTCCCCAAAACCGAGAAGGCAGACAAATGGCATCTATGTTTGAAACCATTTTATTTCAATCAAAGTCGTTGTTAAATAATAATTAATGGTGTTTCAGTGCATGTACTAAAATATTTATAAGTCATTATCGTGTGTACGCAATGTTTTTTGTTGCGATATTTTGTTCTGAAACTCTTGCAATGTATGCTCTTTAATTACTATAAAAGAATAAAATTATCTTTTGAATCTTTATCTGATGGGAGGACGAACGAAAACTATAGGTCCGACAAAACATTTTACATGCTTTGTCCGCCCTTAGTACTTTTTTGAGTGGCTAATAACTCACGAAGCGAATTCCAGGTGTGATATTTCGTATCTGCTGCACTACTTATTTAGTCAATCTTTACTCGATGGCGTAGTTTCTGACAAGTCAAAGTCGAAAACATTTTCTTCTGTAGTTTTTTTTTTATCTGCTAGGTACGATGTTTGATGATAGCTGCAACATATATTCAGAACAACTACCAAAATTTGCACTAATTTCTAATGAATCGGCTTGGAAGGCCAATAAAACAAACTAAGTTCTAATATGGAATGCAATGAAAAACTGGCCTACAAAAAGTAAAATTTGTAAGGCATGACCACCGAGACATTGTCGTTTATGAAAGACGTTTTTCCAAGTGCGAAACTTGCAGCAACACTATATATTATTGCTTATAGTTTGTTCGATCCACTCTTTAAGTTCTAGGACATTAGTATATACTCCTGGCTTCCCCTTTTCAGCACAACCAATTCCCCAGCTTGTCAAGCCAGTCAGATAGAACTTGTGGTCGCGCTCACACATTAGTGGACCCCCTGAATCTCCCTGGCACGCGTCTCTCACGCCATCTCCACCTGCACAAATCATGCGTGGAGTGATATCTGAACCAAAAACTGTTCGACAAGATTCCCTAGAGACAAGTTTAACTTTCGCTTCCTGCAGAATATCAGGATTTGCTCCTCGATAGCTTAATCGTCCCCACCCAGTAATGGTGCACAATGTCCCAGCACTGAAGTTGGACTCAATAAGACATGCTGGAGCTGCCCTTAGCCCGTCCAACTTAACTGGTTCCTTCAGCTTTAGCAACGCAATATCGTAGTCGACGCTATCGTCTGTGTAAGAGTAATTCTTGTGTCTGATGATTTTCTCTACCTCTATTTCTTGTTCATGTCCGTCGCTTTTGCTCAAGCTATGTTCACCTAATTTTATCAACAAAGAAAAAAAAATACGTTTAAGTAGCAAAATACATAAATGGGTCATTTTGGCTAAAAGTTACCTTTACTGAAAAGTAGTAAAAGACCTAGGCAACGCTTGCGTACTTACAAGCTAAAATCACATAAAAATGACGGCTCTTACCTAAGGTCACAGTGTAGTTAAATCCATTGCTGGGCAGAAAACAGTGCGCAGCGCTCACAATGAATCTTGATGTCAAAATCGAGCCACCACAAACATGCTTAGATTTACGGCTTATCTGTGCCTGCCACGGATGGCTCCCTGGATCAGCTGCTGTTCCACCAGCAATCCGGGACTTAGAAGTTGGTACCAGGTGCCTTACACCACATGGAACTGAAAACGATAGTACAAACATCATCAAGGTGATAATTTCAAGATATCAGTGATATTGCAATCGTGTTTGTTAGTATGAGTTGGTAGATATGATTACGATAAGAGTTGATCGGTTATTTGTTTTGAATAGTCAAACAGTTTATCCCGACCCATCATCGTCTGGAGTGGATATGGTACATATTGAGATTTGTTCTTAGAAACTCATTTCAGCCCAAACTGGGAGTCGGGTTGTTGTAGTTGTCAGCACTGGTGTCTCCCACCTCTATGACAGGAGATTGGATCCCGGGTATCGCATGTGAGCTGCGACTTGTCGATCTCAATCTCACTCCAAGGGTTTTTGTCCGGGTGCTCCGGTTTTCTCCCTGCGCAAAAATCGACATAGTTACTGATTATATCTGGCTATTGCGCTGTGCTTCGAGGTCAGGCACGGACTGCTTGACGCCAACCTGACGCGCGTTTATATGAATTCCAGCCGACCTCGTTGAGCCACACAGCATTTGAAGCACGATTATGGCAATGAAAAACCTTTTCAAGGAGTTGCCATTACGTATAAAAAAGCTGTGTTGCTGAAATGCAACGTCAAGCAGCATGCTGACCTGTGAACAAGAAACGCCCAATGGTTCACTTTGATGGCCTTTTAGTTTACTTCGTCTCCTCTTTGTGTTAAAAAAACGTCTTTAGTTTATGCATATATAGTTAATGTTTCATGCTGCTTTCAATGTTACGTTATTTTACCATTACTTTGTGCATACCAAAAATGTAAAAGCAAAAACTACATTTACTAAACCATTATAGTCAATTCAGATGATATTATAAAAAACATACTGTTAATAAAAAAAGAAGAGTACTCGGCAAAATTAAAGCGAGAAAGATAAAAATATATTTTTCATAAACTAAACCTGTTGTGAAGCGTTGGTAAATTAATCATTTTGATGTCATCAGTACTAATTAACATAAACTATCCTAACAAAACATTAAAAAATATGTAACAAAGCCGAACTAAAACATAAAAACTTTACTGTTCAAATGAACAAATTTTGTTGTCATCCATAGCCGAACTTTACACTCACCTCCAACTTTGATTGATATCGTGGCGTTTTGTCCATCGCCGAGGTCATTAACCGGTACACAGGTGTAAGTACCCTGCTGTGATTCAGTCATTCTGTCAATGCGGTAGAGATTCCTACTGGAATCTTGTATTAACGTAAGGTTGTGGTAAAACCTGAAGCTCTTAACAAGAGGGTTGCCCTCTGCAGTACACCTTAGAGTTACGGTACCATTCAGTGTAACTTCATTGTCTGGAACTGCAACAATACGAGTGTGCTGGGGTTTATCTGCAAAACAAAGTTGAACGTTATAAAATTCCGTACGTTCGCAACTCCAGAAAAATAGTAACATTTAAGCCAAATTGGTTTTTTACACTTTCATATTGTAAGTGGCTATCTAAAGGATTGTTGCTATATGATTACTGAAAAAGTGTTGCCATTATCGTGATCTGCTGGAATTGTAAGGTTACCAAGATTTTGTATTGCCTTTTGTGACGCAGTTAATGTCAAGTTTTTGGCGTTGGTTATTTTATGTAAGCATTATAGCTAAAGAAAGTAACGTTGTTCAGATTGTGGTTATGGTATGTATGTTAAGATAATTTATCACCACTAATACAAGGTTGACTCGGGTTATTCCCTGTGTTATGTTGGGAGGAAAACGACATTTTTAGCCTTTTCTTTAGATTCTGCTCGTACGAAATACTAATGCTCAAAACGTGTTACCCTAAGACGAAAATTGTCAACCTTGAAAATATTTACGGTTTTTTGTTATACTTCCCGGGGCAAATCTAGCACTAAACGTTATACATGCCTCAACCAATCGCATAATATTTTATTTTATTTCGGTGCACAGTCACTTACATCGCACAGTAAGGGTGGCAACAGCGGTGTCGTGATAAGCTAGACCATTTGCTGCAACACATCTATAAGTGCCCCCATCAGAACGTAGCACGTTGGTCAGTTGTAGAGTTTCACCATATGGAAGCTGTCGCGAAGATCCTCCTAATCTCTCCCATGCTATACGAGCTGGTAACACACTTGTTGCGTTGCAGAAAAGAGAAACTCTCATTCCCTCGTCGACAGTTTTGTTGCTTGGTCTAATGTCAATAGATAGTGCACCTGTGGCGAGTATGCGTTATAAATTAATAAAAAAATTAACACAGTATTTTCAAATTAATATAAACTTGCCACTGCACTTCCAATTGCAAATTAAAGAACTCGTTTGTGCAGTTGATAAAATCTGAATATCTAATTAAGATTTTTTTATAAGAAGCTGATGACGATGCAACAAGCCATTTCAGGGGTTTCACAAGAAAACTTGCCCACTGTTTTAGATAATAAAGTAGACAACGTCTGTAAGTTCAACTACTTGAGAATGTATATTTCTTCTAATTTATTGTGGACAAATGAAGTTAAACACAATGCTATCAAAGTTGAATGAACTTATCATAAAATAAACGGTTGTTATAATTCGTAAATGAAATAATGGGGCGGTAAACTAAGTTAAAACCTGTTTTTTTCTTAATCTATTTTATTTTTTGTAGTTGTAATAGGTTTATTAAAAAATCACATTAAATCACGTAAATAAAAACAAATCACAGATATGTTTACAATATAAGTATATATACAATGCTCAGTAGTTCTAATATTTACAGGCATTTGATAATTATGCTTCGCCCTTATAACTGTAAAGTTGAATATACCTACCTGGTCTTCAGCTGACGATTTTGTTTTTAGCTAATGGAAATGGCTTTATAAGGGCATTAAAGATAGTTTATCGATTTGAGTAGCTTACCGTAAACTTTTAAGTAGATAGTGGTGCTTTCGTCTCTTCCCAAACTATTATTGGCAATGCATTTGTACGTTCCTTCATCGGAAACCTTGGCCTTGGTTATTTCAAACTTTCCTGAAGACGATGCAATCAAAAGACGACTTTCTTTGTAGATGGAGTACTGTGGGCGTGGATAGGCGTCAGCGGTGCACTGTAATGTAATCTGACCGTTGCCAATAACAACAGGGTTGACGTTATTTGTCTTCATTCTTGTGTTTGCTGGGGGCCCTAAATATAATGGAAGTAATAAGGTCATCTTATTGCAGTAGAAATGTTGATTAAAAATTTAGTTTTCCTGTACATCATATGGTTTTATGGACTAATTTCTTCACTACAGTTTTATTTGACAAAGTTAGATTTACTTTTACTTACTCAACATTCGCAATACAGTGAATGCAAATGCTCTGTTTCCTTTATCATCGGTCACTTCACATCTGTACTTTCCTTCGTCAGTTTGTTTTACTCGCAGAATCGTAAGATTTTCATTCTGTGAATAAATTTTATCCTCGCCAGACTTTGTCCAGACAATAAGTGGTCTCAGGACACCATTTGCGTTGCAAGTGAAAGTTGCATTTTCACCAAGATTTACTGCCACATCTTTTGGTCTTAGAATAATTGCAGGCGCATCTGTCATCAAAAAAAAGATCTATGTTAAAGTTTGAATACTTTTCTCTATTTACCGTTACTTCCTTTTCATATACTCTAAGCCTATATATCAACCATTTCCGACATACATGACAAGAGTGTGTTCGGGGTTGATACCAAATGACTTTGAGTGCCAGTGCGATAATTAATATTTGCCCTTGTGCCCTAAATACTTGTAATATATCATATTATTATATGACCTTGCAAATTCCTGTATTCTGATGGTTCTTTTCCGTACAGACCTCGCGCTCGGTTAAAACAAAAACAAAAAATAAAAACCCTGTAAGCCTAAATTGCTTGGAAAAAAGATACACGTTATAAGTTCATAAAGGAGCAAGTTAAGTTGCACTAAGTATGGACAAAAACATATTCTTCGCCAGAACGTTTAATGTTAAAGTTAATTTTAAAGTTCAGATCGCACCTGTAATGTTCTCTCCCGGCGCTTGAGTAGCTAGCGAAGGTATTGTGGTGGATGCCGTGTTTGTCCTATTAGGAGAACAGACAACACTTGCATCCTGGCTATGATCACAAGCAGTTCCACCCCATCCTAAGTGAGCACAGTTTTCGAGTGAGGTTTCGCTTCCGTTGCAAGAAACGTTCCTTAACCATATTTGTCCCATTCCTTTGCCATGAACCGAGCAACATTTTGCCTCTTTTGCTGAGGTAAATCCCAGCATGCGGCACACAACACGAGCGTCATTGATATCCCAGTTAGACCCACAGATTGTTCCCCATACCCCTTGGTGGTAAATCTCAACTCGGCCTTGATTTGCGGATGAACCACCAACCAGTCTTACGCTGACTGGGGAAACTACGGATAAGAGTAAATATGGAAAGTTACGACATCTACATGCATAGTTGAGTAGGTCAAAGCTTACAGAACAGAAATATTTTCAAACAATGACTAATACATTATATCATATCCTATCAGATCATATATCATAGTATAGTATAGTATAGTATAGTATAGTATAGTATTTATCTGATAATTTATATGACTTCCAGTGTAAATAATTGTGTTTTGTTTTGTATCTGTAAATGGTAAATGACAATAAGAATAAGGGATTGATTGATTATTCGTTATAGGTGTTTTATATTAGTAATATTTATGGATACCTAGCACACATTCCTATATTAGAAATGAGTGAAGCAAAGTTAACTAAGTGTGGGAGTATAGGCGCTGACCAGTGTCACGGAACTGTCTGTAGAGTTAAGACGAAGAGGGAGGAACTGCGTAATTATACATTCTCTTGTATTAAAGTCACCAAGGAGTATAATCAGTTCATAGCTGAGGATCCTGCTGACACTGGAGTGGCTGACAAGTTCTCGTAGAACTCGTCCTTGTTCTCTGGGGTGACGAGAAGTGTGGGAGTATAGGTACTGACCAGTGTCACGGGACTGTCTGAAGTGTTAAGACGGAGAGGGAGGAGCTGCGTAATCATACATTCTATTGCATTAGAGTCACCAAGAAGCATAATCTGTTCATCGCTGAGGATCCCGCTGACACTGGCTGACAACTTCTCACGTAGAACTCATCCTCAGTCCCCGTGCAAGGGAGGCAATAGTCCATGATCAAAACAGCCGAAGGTCTATTATTAATTACGTATTCAGGACACACAGTTTACCAAGACACTGAACATTTGCATTGTAGAATCAAAATTTAGTTGTAGATATTGAGACAATATTTAGTAGATTAGGATCTAATATGAGTATGTTTTGGGCCAAAGTAATTAACAAGATTGATTGTGTTGCAAAGTTGTTACTCACCGCAATACGAGACACTCAGATGACTCTTGGGGGTAGTACAACATGGGGGAGCAGAGCTCCCACAGCAAGACTTCTTGTCCGATATGCTTATATTGTGTCCTCGGTAAAAAGTCCCATTCCAGATTATAGGAGGCAACTTCGCTGTTAATTCAGGTTTTAAAGCGTTCAGATAATCCGCACAACTTGATGTGCCGCTGGCTACCTCATCCATAGGGACAGTGTCTTTGGCAGATATCTTTATTTCCAGTCTTACATATACGTACTCGACACCAGGCGGGGGGTAATGCTCTTGGTATCCGCTCATCCGAGCCTTGTTGCACCTAAATGCGATTTCCTTATAAAGAACTTGTAACATACTGAAGACTGTAGGCATTGTTTTCTGTTGACTCAATGCAACTCGACCAGGAATTTTGTACGAGGCTGTAACGTTCACTTTGTAACATTTTGTAAAATTGCCTTTGACTTTACCTACGACAAAAATAAAACCTTCGGTTAAAGAAGGAATAGCTTTTTGACCAAACAGCATAAATTAACAGCACATTAATATTCCTACTTTTTTTCCTTTGACTGCAATTAACCTTTTCAGCCACTAAACTTTTGTTTCTTATTTAACCTGCTGGCTTTAAAGTGCGTATAAGGAATCCATGCAACACGGGCTCATCTTGACTTTTATTATTTCATTAAACTATATTAAAATTTTATTAAAGTAATCTAATAAGCACCCACATACAATTTTGTTAACATTTCAGGCACAGTCCATTAAGTATTAATTATTGATTTAATGAGCATTCCTGTAATGTTCGCATCTTTTTCTTTAGGGATTTCCAATAATCAGCAAGTTCATATGGGTTGGCTATCACTAGTGTCAAAAACTTCACTAACGCTGTTACCGCCCCTGTACCACTACTATATGTTGACCTCAAAGGGGACACATATCTAGTTTAAATATCCAGCTCGAAAAATAGCATTCCTTTGCCCCCATGGGACTTGGCAAAATTATTTATTACAATTAAACAACTTTACCTCCAATGTCTAGGAAAGTGGAAGCGTTTTGTCCAAGACCAAGAGTGTTGCTTGCAACACAACTATGGACTCCGATGTGAGACCTCTTGAAGCTTCTAATGGCATAAACATTAGCTGATCCTGACTGGATGAGCGAATCATTGACGTAGAAGCTAAAGTCATTTGGTGTAGGATTGGCATCAGCTGAGCACTCCACAAGTACAGAGTCGTTCAGCCTCACCACACCAAGATTGGTCCTTATAACCACCCTAACGTCTGTTGGCTTGTCTGGATGGATAAAAAAGTAAATTAGGCTAGGTTCGCAATTAAGGGTCAATTTGAGAAGGTTTGTTCGATTCATTTTTGCTTTGCACTGTAAGAAAAAGATATTAATTTGGAACTTCATCAATTATTTATTTATTTGCGAATAGAAATAAAAACTTCAAGAATCATCCTTAAAATAGGGCATTTGCAATTTATTAGAAAACTGTTTAAAAAAAATTAAATGTGAAGCTAGTAAAATATTTTATTCTAGTAAGTCAGACTTTAAATTCTTGCTTATATTTGCTTACAAATGCTTATAGGCGACAGAAACTTACAAAGTACATTAATTGTGGCACTAGCTGTTGCGGGAATCGCAATTCCGTTCTCCGCTTTGCACCTATAAGTACCAGCGTCTGATCGTGAGACGTTCTTCACTGACAATATACTTCCATCAGCAAGAACGTTTCCTTCACTCCCTTCTTTTTCCCACGTAATCTTGACAGGTAAAGAGCTGCTCACATTGCACGACATGATAACATTCGTGCCTTCTTCAATGGTTAGGTTTTGAGGTCGTGAAACAATTTCCAATGGTTCTGTAACCATAAACGGGAAACAAACAAGTTTGCATGAAGAAAGCAAAGATGATGCTATATTACTTTCAAATAATGAAATATTTACGTGCATTGAAGATACTAAAATAAAATAATATCATATGCATCCCTTTCGAAAAGAGCCATTCATTAGACAATAAGACACAAAAATACTCGTACATTAATTTTGTGATCAAGCCTATTTCCGAATTACGCTTCAAATGTTCTCAAACGAAGCCTTAAAGTCGAAACCAAGTTCTGACTTCTTATACTATTGCTGTATTTTCAAGAACATGGCCTCGACTTGATATTTTTGTTCGTGAGCATTGGAGCGTAATTCGGAAACGGCTTATTCAGACGCACTCATAAAGTAAGAGCAACTTGATATCCGAACAGACAAACTAAATATGTTGCTGACAATAAATAGCAAAACAGTAACTGTTCATCCGCAGGATACCTAAACAGTATGCAATTCTACAATTGGTTTGGGCTCCATTAAATCCTATACCAACTGAAGAACAATTCAGGTGAAGCCACTTTTATGTTTACGTTTGCTCAAGCAAACAGCTGTTCTAATGGTGACGAACAGCTGTTACTGTAAAAAACTTACCGAATACCGTCAAGTTCACTTCAGCAGATTCATCAATCCCAATTTTGTTCTTTGCATGACAGTGGTAGGTGCCCTGGTCTGACCGTTTTGCTTGGGCGATTAGAAACTCGCCTGGAACGCTATTCCCGACGTAAATGCCGTTAAAGAAAAAACTATGATTATTGGCTGGAGGGTTCGCATCTGATTTACAAGTTAATAATACCCTTCCATTACCAACGACAATTGGGTTGACATTGTCGGATTTTAATTTAGTAAAGGATGGTTTGTCTGTGGAAAAAAGAAAAAAAAACAACTGGTAAAAATGTGCTTGAAAAATAAAACCACTGACAAATATTAATTAGCCACTGAAAATAGAATCAAAGTCGACAACTATAGTAAAATGTCAGTAGAAAATAGGTTCAACCCCAATTAACAAACAGCTAAACGATTTCCAGTATACCAAGAGCTAAAACTCTAGAAACAAAGTTTTGTTTTTGTTCTTATTTTTTCGGGAAATTGAAATGCCAAGCTGCAGGGATTAAACTCTGTATTCTCTGCAGTTTTGCCTTTCGTTTTATCTCAATATTCTACAAAATCATTTATTGTGAGCCATAGTTATTATAGTGACTTGCAATGAAACTTTACAAACTTTAGAGAGACTTCAGTAATACCTTGTTTCACTTTTGTGCATAATAGGTTGGCTATTTGTTATTTGCATCTAAAAACCTTTTGTTGTCTGTGTGCAGTCACGGCCATGTGGCAAAGAAAGCTCTTGATCTTCCTTTCCGAGTAATCTAATTAGCTACGTATGAATGTAGAGTAGGTTTTCAGGGCGTACTTACACAGCACGTTCAATACAGCCGAGGTAGAAACATCTCCTCCAAACCCGTTGTTAGCTATGCATTGGTACACGCCTTGATCATGACGCGTGACGTTAGACACAACAAGCTGTTTCCCTTTGGAGAGGACAGATCCCGTGCTTTGTTTCTTCCAGGTAAGCGAAGGTTCAGGTGTCCCCGTTGCGTTACATGTAAACGTAACAGTTGCCAGACTTTTCTCGTACACTGTAGCATTTTCTGGTCTAGTTAATATCTGTGGAACAGCTGAAAAAACTCCTGTGTCAGAAATTAAATCCTTTCTCAGATATAGCAATATTCATTTTGCACTAAGAAATTTAAAGTTTCATATTATTACACCGAAGTCGTGCAAAATCCGTCTTTCCCTCTCCTCCATTCGTGAATCCTCAGCTGTCCAACAATATTAATGTTAAATAAGACTTTTCCTTACCTTGTGCCAATCTCAGCTCATATCTGATAATTTTCTGTATATAGCTCAAGCCAAGCGTTTTGATCATTTCAATAGTTTGAATATCCCTCGCGCCACCATCTTGGAATGTGACGTAATACGGTTGTAATGCAAGACTCCAACTCGTTCATTGCTATTGTTTTAATCGAGAGTGGAAACTGGTACTGCAACCGTATTACGTCACATTTCAAGATGGCGGCGCACAGATGCGCTTTAGATGTGGATTAAGAAATTCTAAAACTTTATCTCCTTTACCATAACCGCTGTAGTATCACTATTAAACTCATTGAGTGACGCATCCATATAAGCTGTGTGTCGTCGAAATCTAGATAATTTATGTTTTCAAGAAAGTTATATGAAACGTATTTTAGGGAAATTTGTTTAACTGATTGAATTTATCGATTGACTGACTGATTAATTTCGTTGATTGGTTGATTTACTCCAGCAAGGAGTAAAGTCTTTTAAGTGGTCAGTGCAAGGTATTTGCGGCACCTTTACGTGGTAGCGTTTTTGTTGTATTTGACTTATCTTCCGTTACAGGAAACCAAAGTGTCTTTATGATGATCTTATATGATACAAGCTTCCATTGATATTCCAGTAAGTAATTTTATACCTTCTAATAAAATGTTATATTTTAAATAAAATACTGGAAATCGTACACTTACTGCGTTTCAAGGAAACATTTGCATATCCAATCGCAAATCCGCGCCCATTATCAGCTGTACACTTATATGTACCTGCGTCCTTCTTCGACGATTCAGTTATAACTAAATTGCTTCCGGACGGGAGAATTCTGGCAGAATCTTTTACCTTGGTCCACGTGACATTTGGAGAAGGATTACCGGTAGCGTTGCAGAATAGTTTAATGGTTTCGGTTTCGTCAATTTGTTGGCTTCTAGGTTGGATGACATCGATTTTTGGTGTTACTGTCATAAAAACAATTCTGTACTTTAAAAAGACATATTATGCAAGAACAGATTGTCGATAAATGTTTTGGTCAGTTTCAGCCTTTCTTTGTTTTTCTTTTTCAGCTTCACATGGATTTTTCTGACGCTGCTTTTTTTTGTGCTGTCACACTCAAACATTTTTTCAAAGATGTTTATAATACTAAAACGTTATGTAGGGTTACACCCATCTGACATTGTAACCGTTACACACTATAAAATTAAAACAATAGAAGATATATCACAAATTATTTGCGGCGATCGCCTTTAAGGGAGTATTCTGTGCAAGGCTCGAATCAAATGGAAATAGAATGGCAACAATTTAAGCAAACTCTTTGTCTGCACTTTTTTAGCTTTCAAAACTAAGGTAAAGTGTAAGAATTCGTTAACTCTTATGGGTTGTTACCTTTACCTTCTAATAATTTATCATTTATGTAACCTGCTCAGGTTAAGAAGTGGAAAATATATTA
>JAOCNB020041270.1:0-13206 GCA_026546465.2 Palythoa caribaeorum | reverse complement strand
TACATAATTCTTTCTCAGTTCTCCGAAAATGCAGGAACAAATTTGACTGTTTCATTTATGAAACGTTTTTTATCAGAAAAGTCAAACCCAGTTTCAACTCTCAATCTGACTCAATCCGCGCAAAGTTATTTACCTAACACTTTTTTTTCTTCTCTCTTTTCTTTCTCTAAACAATAGTTATATTTTTCTGTACTTGCATTTAAATCAATGACTCATTAGTAATCAGTTAAATTATTTGCATATATATTTATGTGAGCTTGATAATGCGTCAGTAAGATGCCGAAACGTTGCGTATTCATAGTTTCGCTTATATTTTTGTTAAAGCGTTTATCTCGATCTTTGTTAATTCAAAAGACTATCACAATGTTTTTTAGCAAAACAGTAAAATATTCACAAATTGGTGCATACGCTGACATCAAAAGCGTCAAAGCCCTCTTTAATATTTTTTTTTTAAATCAGAGAGTGAACACTAACGGGGAAGGAAAAATTTTTGTACCACGCAAACAATTTTGCATCTGTTTTTGTAAGAGAAACAGTTTTGTTATGTCAATCTAACAAACAACTAAAACTTAGCTTACCTTCTGTTTGCGTTAAAAGCTGTCAAAAGGGAAAAAGCTCAACGGTGAGATAAATAATGTCAGTGATAATCAGAAATTAAAACTGCTACAATTACTATTTCCTCTGGTACTACATGTTGATATTAATACTTTACAAGTACAACTACTATGCACGAATAACCTTCCACCTTATTTTATATGTATTGTCTGTCATAAACTTTTGCATAACGAAACGTCGTACTCCACAACATCATAATAAGTAGAACTTGAAATAATTAAGATTTGTGCCGAATTACATTAAAAATGCTTTATTACTAAAAAAAACGTTACGGTGTTTGGGGAAGGTTCTTCCCCCGGGCTGAGAAAGCTCAAAAAATCCTGGCTAGATAGGGTCAATAGAACTTGTGTTGATTAAAAATTAAAATCAAAGTGATAAAAGACTTGCATTTCATTCTGTTACTTCAGCTAAAATTGCAAGCCACTCTGTTTATAGAATTATCTATATGTCCTGTTTTTACCACATTGAGACGAGGTCCTAAACTAGATAACACAAAACGTGTTACATTAGAAATGCATCTTATATTAGCCAATTAGCTGCGTCCACGAGGCTATAATGGGCCCCCTAAAGACTTGAAACAAAATCGCTTTTTCAAGATAAAGGTTTCTGAGCTTTTTTGGATAAAACCTCGAAAATAAAGACAGTGACTTTTGCCAGCAAGCCAGCTTAGTTGAAAATAATAAAATAACAGTTTTTGAAAAAAGGTTTATCTTTTTTGATGTAATAATTTAAATATCATATACTTACTAGCAATCTGCCGTCTCATCTTTATGTTAAAAAGCAGTTGTAACATAATGAGAACCACAAGAATAGCAATAATGCTTCCGTAAACAGCGTCCTTGCTTCCGGATATTTGTCCTTGAGAGGATATACAGGGTTGTTCTTTTGCCTCTGCAAAATCTTTCAAAAATTTTTATTCGAACAATGTAAATTGTAAAAATGTTAAAGACATTTTTGCTTAACGGCTAATAATAGGATTACTCCCAGCGTGTCCCTGGTCCAACAATGATTCAGTTGTAACAGACAATTTTGGTTACTAAACTGATTTTATGTATTTAAAGAAACCTTCAGCTCAGTTTACACTACTGTAATATCAAAACGTTTCCTGAAAGGGGTACTTTCGAAGCTTGCTGTCTCACTCTTGCTTTTCCTTGACCTCAGCTGCACTTTTAAAGTTGTTGACGAGTAAATTCTACAAGTAATGTGCGTGTGTACACGCGTGAGCGAGTGTGTTTTATTGTGGCTTGCGAATTTTTCTGACTGGCAAAGCGAACCAGTCTAAATTATTGTGGGACCAGGGGGTTAGAACGGAGCTTGACGCTGTTTGGAAGATTACGGCCAGAAATACGCCCAATTTAGCCGTCCATAAGATAGGGGTATAATTTTTAGTATTTGTCGGTTTGGAAAACGCTAGAAAAAATACTGGAATAGAAATGAACTCAAACTTTGTCAACTTTCAACTCCTCTTACTTAAGATTGTATGGCCCTCTAGAAATATATAGAGCATATTACACGGTGGCGCGAACATTATGAAGTTTATCTTCCAGTGGAAAAAATATTTCATGAGTGAGCGCACCGAAATTTTCGGCAGTGTTCCGAAATCTTCGGAAAATTTCGGAAGTACTTTAAAATCCGTTTTTAAGTAATTTTGCGAGTTTTGAAAGTTTTCGTAAAAACAAAGCAATGACGTCAGCAAGATCTTCACTAGTGAGGATTTGGAAAATATGTCACTCGTATCCCGGATGTAGTTTCATATGAAATCTACGAGTGGCGTATTTTCCATTAAAACACTCATATCTATGTAATAATTAACAATTAGATTATGAGGTCGAGATTTCTATCGCGCGATATAAATCGAGAGCGAATATTCTAATTGTTTTAGTATAAATCTACTAGTCGTTCAAAAAAAGGCTGTCAATTTTATTGAATACCTCGAAATTCTATTTGAAACCTCGAAGGAGCGGCTGCCGTTTTATTGACAATCGCTACCCACTATCTATCACCGAATAGATAGTGGGTAGGGTAACCAATCAGAGAACTGCATTGGTAATAGAACGCTAGTAGATTTATACTAAAAGAAAATAAGGCGTCTAGGCAGAAGGCGGTGGGTGTTTTCACCAAAAATAAATAACGTTAGCCTGAGTCTGGCATGCATGTTTAATGACACATAACAGCCCATCGCGTGATCATGATCTTTATAATCTAATCTAAAGGGCTAAGAAGGCTTAACCTTACTAATATCGAAGACTGGCATGGTAGTGGTATGCGTTCGCTCATCGGTACTTTTATCGATTAGATGGTGATATGCAAATGAGGTAAACAAATCGATAATTGATTAATCGATGCAATAGAAAAAGTAATCAATAAAAATGTCACTGAGTCATCCCTTCGTAGCGGTAGCTGGTAAAAGTGTCTGGGTAAAGCATACGTTTATTAAAGACCAGTTGATAGTCTGTGTCGAGTTTGAGTGGTCAGGGTGTAAGGGTAGGGCTGCCGCACGATCTTGGTGGACTCGGCGACTCGATGATGCGTGGTTCAGGGGTCTTGTGCCGTCGTTGGACGGAAAGAAAGCCTCGCAAGGGTTCAGAGGGGATTACAGGTTCAATCGAGCCTCGAAAAGTTTTAACTTGGGGTTATCTCTTTTTGCGTTGTTGCTAGGCGCACATATGATATCTCGATGACGGTGTAGCTCAAGGCTCGGAACTGGCGGCATCGTTGTTGGGTCTTCACATCTTCATCTGCCATACATTCTTCGAAAAATTGTTGGTGAGGTTCTAGCCGTTTAGTATAACCCTCAGTAGGACTCATGAAGCTCGTAGATAGTACGCGTGATAGCATATGCTTTGGACCCATCGACGTGGTAGGTGTTGGTACCGACACGGACGTCGACCACGTATTCGCCCTGGTTACGAGCGTGCTGCAAGGCTCATCCCATTTGTTGTTCAGTCCACAACAACCACTCCATCGAGACGGTGGCATGGTTCATCTTACTGCCCCAGCCTGTCACCGGTTTGGACGCAATGATGTTGCGACGCAATGTCCGATTACAAGCAGAAGCGATGGTCATTTTGTAGAAAGGGTTGAAGCGGGTCATAGCTTCAAAGTCCTACTTGAAGAATAGGTATCCCTCTTTCAACAGCTCGACGTCGGATCAGCAATAGTCCCCCTGGTCCTGCTGGAAATTGAACACGTAACTGGGACGTCGTAAATGGGCGGCGTAACAGCGTTCGAAGTCCTCACGCCATTGGACGGACGAGGTATAAGGGCCATAGTGTTCTTTGGCGGGTAAAGCACCGTCGTGCCGCTAGTCTTTGGGCTGGAAAAAGAAGAGGGGAAAATAGCCTTTCTTCATTTTGGCTAAGCCAAAAAATGATGAGAAAAGCCGAGAGGCATGGCGAAGAAGGACGTGGAGTCAATAAAGTGTATGGTGTATACTTTGAACTCCAGGACCTTTCAACCGTTGCGGATTCGTCTCAGGTTAGTCATCATCATCATGATACGCAGTCACAATAGAGTAATTATCGTACCCTTGTAACTTGTGCGAGAGGACGGTGATGGACAGAGGTTTGTTTTACCCTGAACGTTGACCCTTTAACTTCTCTTAATAAAGTGCCAGATGTGTGGTTCCGACCCGGAAATAACGTAGGTAGCAATTATCGACATCCTCGACAACGATGGTTTAGTCAGGTAATCCAGCAGCTAAGGCGTGCAGTTAACGAGACCCAAAGAGGGTTCCTGCTTCCATATGAAAATCAATGGCTTCACGTGGGAGGTGTCGACAGTCACGTCCTCTTGTTGGGTACCAATTTTTGAACTCTCTTTGAAATAAGGTGGCTTGAGGCCGTGCGACGACCAAAACTTTCGCATAACAGAGATTACCGTCGTCGGGAGCAATAGTCAACACAATCTTTTGTCGATCCGTAGACGGCTCCCTCTCATCTTGCCGGGGACCAACTTTTTTCCTTTTCTTGCCTCCACCTTGGTGCTGTCCTTGAAGTTGGACTAAAGCTAGGGTTAATTTATCGTCCACCCTGAATTCTTCATTAGAGTTCAACAACTGGGCTAAGTTGTCAAACACACGGAATACCCGGTCTGCGTTGTTCCTCCATTCACCGGAAGTCTAACCCCAACCATCATGGGCTTGCTAAAGACAATTGGATCCGATGCTGAAGTATAAACGGTAATTATCGTGAGTGTCAGGGCAGAAAATAACTCGCCATAGAAAAGATAAACGCGGTCACGCGGTTGAAGATGGACACAAAACACACGTTCGTTCACACCCAATTCAGGGGATACACGATGGACAAAGGGAGCCATACGAAATTGAAAGAGAGGGAGCGATGGTTCTAATTGTCCTTCATGTTGAATGGGATCCGCATCCATGGTTCCGGTGGCGGTGGATCGATATCCATGAAATCACGGTCATCCTGTTGTGGAGCCATATCCGTTTGCTGTTGTTGTTCTTGAGCAGCCACCCAACGCTCCATAAAATCCCATAAGCATTGTTCATTTTCATACAGGTCTATGGCTTGTTGCATTATTTGATTGCCATGGAGGTCTTGTTCCAGAATGCACTGTCATTCTTCAGGAGAATAATTTTGCGGAGTTGGACTGCTACCATCCTTGTTGAAAAAATTCACAAATGAGTTGGAATAGCCCGCGCTCGGAGTTTATAAAGTCAAAACGTTGACTTCATGACTTATCACATGATCCCAAACGAACCACTGACATCCTAGAGTTTCGATGAGGATCACAAGGGTATCAAACGATCAAAAAAACGTAACCACTGAAATGAGCAATGACATCATAGGAATCTGTTTTGGGGTCAAGATGGGGTTATCTCTCCAAAAACAGTGTCATAACGTAATGAAAGCTGATTGGAGGAAGAAGTAATGAGAACGAGTGTATATAAGAGAGTCCCTGGTCTCTGCCGGTCAGTAACCATTGCCTTCTAGATCCGTCAAGTGTTGCGAGAAAAATTCAAAACTATTTTGAAGAAATGAAAACTGCAACAAGCAACATCAAGAATGCCTTGCTAAAGACCACCAGTGCTCCTTCTGTGAGTTCCATCCAAGTGCTGGTCGTTCTTTTCCTTGTTAATCCACGTAGCCGCTGCTACATGGAACAGCAACAACAAAAAAACTAAAGGACGTCCCCTCCAACAAAAGCCACATGGCATACCACTCTGCGCGTCAAGTGAATTGCAATGGCCGGCTGAAAAGAAAATAAGTTGTCTTTTGATGTTCTCCAGAAGGAGGAACGTTATACAATGCTCCAGAGGAAATAACGCCTGCCCCTACTAACCGATACGTGGATTACGTGTCGCAGGTAGTCCCTGGTCTCTGCCAGTTTGATTACGCATTGCAGGTAAGCCCTGGTCTCTGCTAGTTGGATAACATGGAGTCTAAGATCTAGACTGTAGAAAAGACCATGATGATGAAGGACATGACAGAGGCCAGGGACTTCCGGCCCGACCTCAACAAGAAGTTGGACAAGCTCCCCTGTTGTCGTTTCCACGGCACAGTAAGTACATGGTTTTCATGCACTCTTAGTAATTTGAGCTCCTTTGTTTTCTTTGTAGCGGTTTCCAGTGGAGGGCTACTGGTGTGTGGGCCAAAGTATAAAGTGGCCATATGGGTAAGCAATTACTATCAAGACATTTATTTCGACCTATTGGCACGATGCCATGTCTTTATATTTTTGTAAATAAAAAAAATTAAATTAAAAAAAACTCACATCATCAACTCGTCTTGAAATCATTGCGAAATAAAAAGGTAGTCATTTTATCTTTGACTTTGTGTCCTTTTTTATTTGGATTGCAGCGCTTTCCAGAATGGTCGTTCTGGTGCGTTCCTCGGACCGTGTTGATGATCGAGCGCCTCAACAACCCCTACGAGACCCGTTCTCTGGAAATCCTAAAAAACTGTATGTAAGACGAGTTTAGTAATAGGGGTGATATTGTTAATTTTTGATAAGTGACAATCATAGAGCAGCAAATTTTGCTGGGGATGGACCGCTTGGTGGAGAGGACCATTAACATTTAATTAAAATAATAAATAGATAAATACTCTATTTAACGTCAATTGCGAAGGACGTGGTTGCTCATTCTTCCCAGCCAGAGACTTATGTTTAATCACTCGGCGGTTCAGATCTTGGCGTGAAAGTCAATTTTGAAGAGGAAGGAAAGCCGGGGTATTTGGAGAAAAACTTTCGAAGTTAGATTGAGAGTCGATAATTCTCAGCCCACTTGCGAATCCCAGGATTCGATCCTGGGTCGTAAAGGTGGGAGGCGCAAGTGATGACCGCGACGCCGACCTGACTCCCACATTTAGCCAACGTTCGTCTTTGAAGCTTGAGGCCTTCATCGTCTCCTCCGACGTTTGTCGTAGAAACGATGAACTTTGGGGATACGTTGGTGGGCGATGGAGGTCTCGAGGAACTTCGTGTACCCTTTAATAACTTGTACTAAGAAGAAAATTGAATTTTTATTAAATGTGGATGGACCCTGATCTTATGGCATTGAGTTGTTGTACCTCAGACCTATATGTGGAAACCCCATTGGCATTTGGGCGATCACTCTCTGCAACTAATGGAAAGAGGCTATCTTATGGTGTGTGTTTTATTCGGGCACGATGTTCCTTCAGAAAACAGGTTCTGTTGTGTGAACCAAGGAGGCTTCTCTCAGGTAGTTTTAGTATTGTATCCCTTCTCGCGTTATTATTTTTTCCCCGACCTTTCGACCCTCTATCTTGCGTGGCACCTTGTAAAGTATACAAATTTTTCTTGTCTCCACTTACAGATAGTTATGACTCCCCAACCTCCATCGTATAAAGAAACCTACCCTTTTACCCACCGTCACTTCGAGGATGTAAACGTTCGGGAGATGTGGTAATCGTATGTGGAGCTGCCTTAATTAAGAGGGTCGATTTATCTGTTGCAGTGAACGACAATACGATCGATCCCTCGAAGAACGATAAGCCCGGTTCTAAATGCGCTTATTACGTTACAAAAGGCCCCCAATTTGAGAACTCCTTTAGGATCCGCCTACTATCTAGTGAACTTGGGTTTATTTCTAAAAAGTGCCTTCCTGCCTATTGTAGTGCTACCTTCATATTGTAGATTGATCCGACGCCAATGTCATTAATTGGTTGTTCTAGTGTTATCCTTTCCCGACCTATTGGTTTTTGGGGTCAGAAACTTTACAATGGTTTAAGTATTGGAAGCAACGTCCATTGCTTTATTATTCAGAGGAGTGGTACCCTATTGAGATGGTGACACCTAACATTGCCTAAAAGATTGATAGGGATATTTTGTTGTCGATAGTTATGTTCCAATCGGTTGATAACCTTTCTTCAACTACATCAACATTTAGAACATATTTACTGGAATGGTGGGTGGAGTACCATGGAGATTTTATCGAGTGTTTAAGGGTATACTCTTTCCTTTGCACGATAGTATGGCAGCCTGCCTGTTGGCTTTATCCTCTACTTCATTTTTCTCCTTTATCAGGAGACTTTTTATTTGAATGTGGTTTCGGTACCGTTGATCCCTGTTGATGAGAACGTTTCTCTTATTTCGCAAGTTCTGTTCCCGACATTGGTCCATACATCATTGATATTGGAGCATATGTATTAGGTGGAGGAGGATAGTGAATACCACGGGGAATGTTGAATGATTGTTTTTTTCCCGGAAACGATTGCATGGTTACCCTTCTTTTAGCCTCCGCTACCACAGAACCCGTCCCCTTTATCGACAGACAGGTAGTGTTGTTGTGGAAGCAATACCATTAAGTTTTCTACGTTCTGTTCCAGATTACCATCGATGTGAGACCCTTAACGTTCTGCTGATCTTTGGGTATTGGCACTGTTGTAGTCGTGGACGCTACCACCACTTTCATTGAAAGCATCTCTACATAGAGGACGGAGCCCTCCAGGAAGAACTTTATAGTCTTTCCTCGTCTGCCTCACCCAAATGGAAGCAGAAAGTCTAACAAAGAACAAGAAACAGCTGTTTGAAGGACTCATTCCTTAGTTTTAAGTATAGATAATCATTCTGGCCTCCCTCTTGCTCAACCAAATGTTTTCGGCGTACATAATGTTTGATGAACCGGATGAGCCCCGACTTGCCCATTGTTGTATTGATTTAGGTGTTTTAAAATAAGCACGACAACTCAACCTTGGCGGTTTATTTTAAAATATGTTTCGGCGTACATACGCCATCATCAGTGTAAATGCACAATAATTGGAAGTTGGTTAAAATAGCTTATCAGCACGTTCAAATGCATATTACAATACAAGAAAAAACAAGAACTAAAAAGACAAAGAAAGATTGACTTGCGTCACTAAATTTAGGGGTATTATCTCTTGGTAAAGGACACCTTGTATCATACGCATTATACCCGTCTATGACCGCTTCTCGGGCATTCGGTCACAAGCTAAAACGCCGGTCAAATATAAGTGTTAGTGTTTTTTTGTATAGAGGGCGGAATAAAAGACGTTGTTGTTGAACCATCACAATGTCTCACTTTGTTTTATTTTGTTGTAGATTATCGTGACCGTGTCTTGTTGGATGTTTATGCGCCCTCCCTCTGGCAGACAACAAATCTTTTTTGCGTCACTGCTGTATCCATGGGTATTCTACACACCCAGACATGAATGCCCTTCCTATTCACCATTCCCACGATGCGGAATTATCCGTCCTTTCTTCGCACCTACTCGATGCCTTTGAACAGAAACTTGGTCGTCAACCAATCCCTAAGAGAAGATCCTCCTTTTAGGGATCAAAGTTGTTTTCTTTATTTGAAAAAATAACTTATAACATGACAACTAGTCTTTGACGAGGACGATGGCAGGCATAATACGCCTTTTCTTGCATGCCTCGGATCATTTTGCGATTGGCTTGATGCTTGTCGCATAAATAGCGAGCGCAATTGCAATCGATGTCATGTTGTTTGGCAACACGATCCAATCGATTAACCCCAAGATCCCTGCATTTCAAACGTTTCTTCAGCATCTGATCGTACGTATTGATACCTTGCTTGCTTGATATCGAGTCCTCGCCCTCGGTGGGTCGTTTTCTTCCGATGATGTCTTGTCCGTTTTGGAGCTTCCATGAGGTTAGAAGGATTGCCACTGCTTAGTGCGCCTCAAACGTCTGACTATCCTCAAGGTTTTTGTTTTGAGTTTTATACTTTGAGGGGATCCCAAAATTTCCAACCCACCGACGGCCACCTCAAGAGCGATATTCCACCATGCCCTCGTCTTGGATTGTTTTTGGGAGGTGTCAACTCGAAGGATCTGGACGATCGAGACGTCTCTTTTTTTGTCAGTGGAAGGTGGTGGTGTGGGAGGGAAGACTGGGACCATGGCAACCTTAGGTCTCCGAGTGACTTTAGGCCTGGATGTGATTTATCCGTGTGGTGGTGGTGGTGGCGCAAGGTCGGGAGGAGGAGGGATGAGTCCCATGTTTTTGGCCAAACGTTGCATTTTTCTAAAGCCGTACTGACTAAATCGTTGTCTGTTCCTTGATTTTTCTTTGACACCACCCCCGTCACCACTGCCACCGACGTTAGGAATATGACGTAATTTTTTGGTGGCTCCCCGCAATTCGTGCCCAAGCGGTTTGACCCGATTCACAATCTCTTGATCGGATAAGATCTTGTCGTGTAAGAAACGTTTTTTTGGAGGCCACTTGTCTGGCCTGGTTTAACAAAACACTGCCTTTTTAAAATTGAACGTCGGCCGGTAACTCTGGGCTCAACAACTCCTCGTTGTCTCTTCTTGACAGAGTTTTGACGTTTTCCTATTTCACTAAATATTCTTTATAACGTCGAAGACAAGAGATCTGTCGGGAAGGATCATTGGCTGTTAAAGACCAGTTCGCTAACCACATTGATTTGAACGATATTGGCATGTTTTAACAATCGGGTGCGTAGGTGGAGACAACTGGCCACTTTAGATAAACTGTTCAAAAAAGGTTCTTGTCATTCTAGACGTGGACTAACCAGCTCTTTCTTCATTTGTCAACTTTTTCGCAAAGTACCCGGCGGCTCCTCCTATGGCTCCTAAGGTACCTGCCGTGGCGGTCAGTTAGCAGCGGGAGTTAGGGCAAGTAAAGAAAGGACATCCCCGGTTTGACGACAGCGACTGGGTCGTTTTCTGGTTTCTTCTCTTCTTTTTCTTCTTGTCGCTCCTCCTCGGGTCGCTTTTGTCGATTTTGAGTCATGAAGAGGTCTTCGTCCTTTAAGTAGTTTTCAACGAATTTGTAGCGGGTCCTGAGGTAGTGTTGTTTTTATAGAACGACTACCGTCGATCCAGTCGCTCATGTCGGGGAGGCGTTGAACATACCGACATTTCAGGCTATCGGGTAGGGCTGGAGCCAGATCCAAGATGATGCGATGGACAGGGGGTCGTCCTGCAGTTTCTTAATTCTCTCTTCTTCAACTCGAGCGTTTTTCCACTCCGACAAAAATTAACTGTAGGTGTTATAGGCAAAGTGACTCAGGTCGATCAAACTGTCATAAAGTCGATATACTCGTTAGAGCTATTGATTAGTGTCGCACCTACCGACAACCAGTGACGATCAAAGCATCAGGTGTGCTAAGATTACTCCGTAGGTGACCACGAATAACCCATAACCAATAATGTTACCCATCTCGCCCGTTTCAAACGAAAATAATGACATCGACGGTACTGCCAGTAACACTCGCGGTAACTATCCATCACGCTTACGGAAACAAACGGGGAGATCTTCTCCAAGATGTTGTCTTAGACGGAACGACCTTGTCGAAGAACACCTCTTTCAATGTCGCACGACCTCGGGTAGTTCTTATATTTGGTCCTCGTTGGCGGTGGTGGTGGTGTGCTTCCTGGAATGGAGGTGCGGATCGAAGTGTAAGTTAAACTTGGGGTACGTCCGTTTTTTAGACGTTTGTAATGGTATTCGTATGGGTCACCGCTTGAATGTTCCGTCCCTCTAACCGTTGGTTTTCTTCATCGCTTAAAATTTGTGAGACGCATCTCAATTCTTGCTGATTCGGTCGACAAACTTCTCCAACTCCATCTCCATTTCCTCCCAAGAGGTCTTGCGATGAACGTCCTGAGGAGCTCCTGGGACCGACGGAGAGAACGCTGGCGAAAAGAGACTCCTACTGGTCGGCGCTGGGGAGAACGGCATAAGGTCGGGTCGGGACGCCAATCTCAACTGCAGTGGGCTCATGGGGTCCTTCAGGGGCGGCAAGGCGGGATGTTTCTGCTCTTGGTAATTCTTGTGGTTGCGTTGGTTGAAATACTGAAAGATACGTATTGACGAGGTAAGGATAGTTGGTGTTGGGTTCTAAAAGACTCTAGAAAGTTTTTTCGTCGGATAAATTCAACACACCTTCTTCCTCCGTTAAAGGGGAGGAAGCTTCGACAACCCTGTAGCGAGATTCGTCCGATTTATTCATGGGTAGCAGTGGTGGTGGAACTTACATCATGTCTTGGACTATGGCCCGTAATTTGGGGGTATCGGCCATGGTCAATCAGCCTCCGTGCATATGCCGTCTTTGACGGCGTCTCGCCATTCGGGGTCGTGGAGGCGCTGGACGTTGAAAGGTCTGGGTAGGTCCTTCTTCGTATAGAAGATCGGTCCACAGATGGTACGTATCGTTCGAAGCCGGTTGCAAATCAATCATCAAATACCCAAAGGAAGGTGACGTCACCTCATTATAATCGTCGAGAGCATCTCGCCAATATATTTGAAATATTTGAAGCCTCAAGGTTCGTATCCCTATCTGATCGCGAGAGTTCATCAAAACGATGATGTAATGGGCATTACGATAAATGGCATACTTGCCAGGAGGAGAAAAATCTTGGCACAAGTACTGGACCGTGATGTTGAGATGGTGCGCATCTTTGGTAAAGGGATCCAACACTCTTTCGTCTTTTCCCCTTCATCCATCAAATCATCTAAGACTAAGAACGCGCCTCCCGTTCGTCCGAACCAGATCTTCAGATTGTCTTTGGAGGGAGTTCCTTTGTGAAAATGGACCTTCTGTTTTTGGCAGGGACGGAATTCCTCTTGCCATGTCCTGTAGACATAGTGACAGTTGGCCCGGACGTTCTAAAAGTAAGCGTGGGTGCGTTGGAGCAAACGTGTCACAAAATGCATTTTCCCCAACCCAGAAGTACCGGCAGTCAAAATACTGGAGGGGTAACGGAAATACATGACACGCTCATCGTACCATAACAAAAACGGGATGGTGGTTCCTTTTCCTTTTTATTTTCGTTTTTATCTACTTCATAATCTAAAAAATAAAGGTATGAACTAACATTTTACTTTTCTTCCAACACACGATCAAAACATCGTTGTGGACATAATTGTGACAACTAAATTGATCGAGAAAATCTCGCAAGGTCTTGCCTTGGGGTGTTATTCATTCTAACTGTTGAACCAGTTGATGAAACCCTATAAAGTGATCATTCATTTTGTTAGTCTTGAAGAGTAGAAATGATTGCTTTTATTCATTCTAACGTTTGAACCAGTTGATGAAACCCTATAAAGTGACCATTCATTTTGTTTGTGTTGAAGAGTAGAAATGATTGGTGTTAT
>JAOCNB020041172.1:0-13208 GCA_026546465.2 Palythoa caribaeorum | reverse complement strand
TAGTCGCACAATTTATATCTGACATTTTAGGTTTACTCTGGTTGAAATCTTGTTCATTAAAAGTAGATATATTTTTTAGCGAATCTGGATTATAAAAGAATGTATGGGAAATTTGTCGATTCTCAGAAAACATGTAAATTACGACTTACTTTAAAAAATAAACTTCAACTGCCTCTAACGTGTTGTTTACTTTTGTTTTGTGCAAGTTTTAAGCCATTTTGAGGCCGTTTGGTGGATAAATTCGAAAAATAATGGCGTAAAACCCAGCTCACATATTGTTTACTTGTCAATGCAAGTAAATAACACATTAGAGATACATGTGAGGTTTATTTCAAACTAGGTAGTATATTGCATGTTTTCAGAGAATCAACAAATTTCCCTTACATTGTCTTAGTCTTATACGGCAGCTGTTACTAATGTATTAGCTAAAACTAAGTATACAAAGTAGGTCGTGCGAAAACTCTCAAAAAACATATCGTGGACGTATAAAAAAGTCGAATTTTACGTTTGGGAAGCCTTTGGGCGATGCAACATTTTGCAATTATAGCGTGCAGACATTTTGCAGCTCGAGGAAAAATTTATACTATCAACAAGAATGCGCGGCTTTTAACGAATCCTCTACTCACTATAAAGTGAAGATTGATACAAACAAGAAAAAAGCCAACCATCATTTCTTGTTCCCAAGCTTGATTCATCACGAATTTTCAAGTACTCGTGAAGTGGCTTACACTTACAGCTGGATTAAGAAGCTCCATTTAATCTGTTGGCATTGCAGATAAATATCTTAAAACTCAGAAGAAAACTTCATCAATTTGCAAAAGCTGTATACCAGTTTTTCATTTACCTTCTGAAAACAGAATAATTATGGGGTAGTGATCAAACTATTAATTTCTAAAGGAACAGTTGAGTTGATTAAGCAATATTTAAACTTGAAGTGTTTTGCCGACATTTGTAGTCCTTCCGGGCAAATAACATCTTATCTGCTGAAATTTCAAGGGTTTTCAAAACGAATTGATGAAAATTGTTAGTGATCCAACAGTTTGTGTTTTGAAGAAAATTTGTGTCCTTACAAATCAAAGTCAACATCAGCAACTACCTACACACAAGAATAATGCTTTGAGAAGACGATAAACGATTAAAGTTTTAAAAACGATTAAAGTTTTAAAAACGATCTACGGCATGTAGACTCCGAGTCGTCATGGCTGCCTCGCGAGATCATTATTCAACACTTGGTTTGTTCGCGAAAGTTGCCCGAATTTAAAAAAAAACTCGGAAAAATACGAATTTTCATTTTACACTTAAAATAGTCATTTTTAGAACTTTTACCTCGACGAATTTGTCATTCGCAGTGTCAAGGCAGTCTTTGTACTTCGACCTTGAGGCTTGACTGTTAATTTTAAAACACTTTTATCTTCAAATTAAGTCGTGGGAGAATCGAAATAAACAAAGCGATCGGGTCATCAAATCGAATGTCCATTTTATTGGTCCACTTTTCTTGAGAAAACAAAGCAACACAACAGCTGTTGAAAGCATATAAGAAACTAACAGCGATCTTGCCACAACTGACACTGTTTGGCACTTTTCGATCATTTTTCATCACTGTTATTAAGTGTTTCTATAAACCAAAAACCAGCTGTCATTTATCACTTATTTTAAAATACAGAATTTGGCAGCTTGGTTTTCGCTTTCCAGTTCTTTCGAAGCTGCGAAATTCAAATTCTTTACAAAAAAAATACTCTCTGACTCGATACAATATCACAAATAAAGCTATTTTTTTTTTGCCGCTTTTTTTCTTATGATAGCTGTATCGCAGATTTTTTAACCACGTTGAAAGCGGCGTTTTAGTTTTGGCACCGATGTCACACAGATTAATTGACATATTTTATGGGATAATTTAATTCCAATTAAATACTAAAATAGGGTTTTGTGTTGCTTTTGTTCACTTTACTACAGCATACGAATCAATGAAGACTTTTGTGAGGTAAATAAATGAATTTATGAGTCAAAACAATGTGCGATGATCTTTCTAATGGAATATTATATTTTTATTAAGAGTAAACAACAAATTGGGTTGAATGAATTCAAATGTTGTTTCACCCCCTACCGAAGTATGCTTAACTTCACATAGTTAATCCGCAAATTTCCAAAACATTTGTAAAACTAAAAGCGATACAACCTGAAAATTTCAAGCACAGTAAAGTTTCTCTACAACTATTTCACTTGTATGACTATTATTCACTAAAATATTTAAACTTATTAAATTGTTTTTTTCGCCATTCGCTATAATTTCATCGCTATTTACATGTACCAAATGGCCAGAGTTCATTCTTGAATTTGACGGAGACATTCTTCGTGACATTGGACCACGCGAGGTGTATCTCCTCAGAGAATATCTTCCCGAGTGCCAACAACAAATTTTTCTCATATATCGTAAATAACCACGGCGAAACTGGCGCGTTAGCGTCCCATATACGATCGGATTCCAACAGCTGTGAAAAACAGCAAAAATAATATAGATTTTGAAGAAAACGTCCACGGCAAGATTTTGATGATACTTGTTTCCAAAATCAATCAGCATCCACGCAATTTGTCCAGGAAGCGTGCACACAGCAAACAAAACAACAATAACCGCCAGTGTTTTCACTATACGAATGTCTTCTGTTCTTTTCTTCGACGAAAAACTCTTACATTGTTTTGACTTTGAGCTGTATCTATTTTTGTTTCTATCACTGCTACCAGATGAACGCTGGTAGAGACTTCCCATTGCCGGAGTTCGATTTTTTGACTTGAATAAGTCTGCACAAATGAGAGCATATGCGCCTGTTATGACTGTCATAGGAAGTAAGAATTGCAGTACCATCAAAGCAGCTGTATAGATTCGCTTCTGCTTGGGAGGCCAGGTTTCTTTACACTCCAAAGGCGGATCATCCACTGTGTTTACAGCCATCATAGGAACCATTATCAAAACTGAAAATAACCATATTAATGTGATCCAAACATACACAGTACGTCTTTTCACGTCTGGTAAAAATGGATGGATAATCGCACGGCAACGATGAACAGCCATTGAGGAAAGAGTGAAAACACTAACGAAAAATGTTACTGTCATGAGTGGCATAATAACGTGACAGAAAAACAAGGAATGAGTGAAAGTGGCGAACAGTTTGTAGATTAAAACTGGTACAAAGAAAATGAATGTCATATCTGATGTAGCCAAATTCATAATAAAAATATCGTTGACTGTCCGTCGTCTTCCTTTCGCCTTGAGAATTATAAGCACAAGGGAATTTCCAACGAAACCAAGAATACAGGTTATGACGTACACTATTGCTCGTATCATTAACTCGATATCAACACCGGCATTTTTGTCTTGAACGGCTGTAAAAGTTGTGTTATTCATGATGGACAACCAGCTAATTTCTCGCTTGGTAAACCACCAACTCCACCAATTGGCTGGCGAGCGGTGCTCGTTTCCGCTTAAAAAAGGTCGAAAAAATCAGTACTGCTGTAACAACACTTTCAACCTCTTGAAAAAGCTCGATTACGCTTCTTTTCCCGTAAAGACGATTAGTAATTTAGCCGCACTCTCTTATCGTATTATTGACAAATAATATTTGTACCGCAAAACTTTGGTGTTGTGGCGATTTTCAGCACTCAACTCTCTGGTGCGTCTTGTTCGTGAGCTCTGCGGCAAAGAATACAATTTTCCCTGTACGAAGTATGTTATGACGATAGCCAGAAAGTGTTTAGTTCGTTTTCACATGCACACAACCACGCAAGCAAGACTTAAAACGATGGAGAGACATTCGTAACAATGCGCCAATGAAAAGGTGTTGAATTAACGTTTCAACACATATCATTTCTCGTGCATCAACCCAAGTTAGATTTTACGATACGACTACGAGCGTGCCCAACCTCGAAGTATGCCCTACGGCTAATTGGCACATTATCGAGTGATTGCTCTTTGTAGAGCCAAGGTCCAATACTGTGTATGATTACACTCGCTGTTGCGAAGATGTAGCTGGAGACCGGTCACGTGACAAGTACAGAACTCAACCTCGACACCACATAAGACTTTACCTATAAAAAATTCCAAAATTCTCTAATTCTGGCGTTATTGTTGAGTTAATGTTTTACGTCGTGCATATAAATTGATGAATTCATATGCTGTCTGTTATATTTTACATTCCATAAGTACTTGATCTCCAGAGCGTACAAATAACAATTTTAGAAATTCACCGACAGGTGATCTTCTGCTTTCTGTAAGTCAGAGTAACTGATCGAAAAATTTTCTTTTGACTTTTGTTCTTCCGTAACTCTCCTCACTTTGTTTGTTTCCTATTGTAATCTCTCACCAAGGCACCATAACAAAAAATAGTCCAGAGTCTTCAATTTTGGCAGAATGAATTCCCAAATTCATAACGTGCCATAAACAACAGCGTCATCTTGTGATGTAGAGCCCAAAAAGCCAGGAAATGTCGTTGTGGCTACTAATAGTTTAACTTTGAGTTCACGAAAAGCAGGTTCGTCTGGTAATAATTTAGCAGTGACAAGCGCAAAAATAAAACATTGTGATTTCGTTTCATCAAATACAATTTAAAAAGCGCTAATTTCCTCTTCTGACTTACGTCACAGTGTGACAAGCAGTGAAAGTTGACAAAACAACTTAGAATACATATTGAGCGATATTTAAATGAACATTTGCCCACACCACGCACTACATGAAAGCCGAGACAAAATAGACCAACGTCATAGAATCTGTTTTATCGTTCTATGTGCGACCCAAATTTTAAACTATAAAAAATCTTCCACCCAACTTGTCTACAGCCATTCGAGATTACACCCGCAACATAATAAAGGTCGATTTGGTAAAAAAGGCAAACACTACAAAATGGTTCGGATCTTTACAAGATTTCAGTTCTTGCCTTTCGGCAGTAATTGCAATTTAATTGCGTCGACGCCCGGTTTGGATTAAAATAATATTGAAAAATATTATGAAGATACAGATTGAAATAAATTATTCACTAACTTTTGTTCCGTTTTCTTGTGACGAAGTAATAACATGGTTTAATCAAATTCTGCTTCGGCTTAAAAAAGATCGTTTTTTTCTAAAAATTTTTTCACTGCAGGCGCGTTTTGATGTATCAAGGTTTTTAACGTTCGCTCGATATCGTCTGCCACATTAGCTTGTCCAATTACCTAGTAAAGATTTTATCACAAACCTTTTGGTCTTAAAGAGCACACAATTGAAAACTCCATTTCCTGAAGATTTATGTTCGATAACTCTTTTCCTTAACTAAGAGTAAAGTCCAAATAAATCGTTTTATATGGCAAAAAATCCTCAAATACGCAAATGCACAAAGCTCTATATTTTTTACGATTTGTATTACTTTAAACAGTTCAAGTTTTACGATAACAAAAAGCAGAAAGCCTTTTGTTTCTTAACTAGAAAAGGCAAAGACATTGAAGCAATGATAAACCAAACTCGTACACAAGTGTTTCCATTCATTTTTGCACAAGTTAACAAAAAGTTGGTCATTATATTCTCGCTGCAGGGAAAAATATCTTATGTACTTCTCACTATTCATAAATGCTAAATCTGACTTATTTATTTATTTTTGGGGGTAGGGGTTTAAAGAAAAGAAAGAACTTTCCAGTAAATATAATTTTAAAACACCATCAAAGGTTTTGCATAATTCAGTATTTATTTATTAAACTATGCGACATACTAAATATTACACTCGAGGTATACGTCGCACCGAGATATGCAACTGATAAATACACTAAGTCCCGAGTACTTCTTACACTTTACAATAAAATGGCAGAAATATTCTTGGTAAAACAAACTGCTGGTATAAAAATGAAAAAGCTTTCTAGTACAGGAAATGATACATATAGACTTCGCAAACGCGTTTTAAAAGAGACTTGATTTTAATACGGCCGGTCTCTCCTGTCTTGTCTGGCGCCTTGCCTGAAATTAAACATGGAGAAATCAAGATTAATAATGGAGCCATTTAGGCACGCAGTCCAATGCTTAACAAGAAAAGTGATATATTATTCACGAAGAGCCACATGGACTGCCTTAATTGAGGATTTTTATCAACTACTTTATGAATCAAACAGATTATTTTATCGAAGACGATAAAAAGGTTTTGGGAGGTATGTCGAGGCCTTTTCGTGATCTACCTCACAAGGGGTAAAAAAGGGAAGAATTACAAATAAGAACAAAAAAGACAAGAAAAATTAACAAAACAATATAAATACATACCACAAAACACTGACTATAAGTATTGTGCTTATGATGTCTATCATTTTGCTTGAAGGTGAAAGCTAATTGCAAACAGTCTTATGATAAAAACTTCACCCACACATTAAAAGGATGCATAGATGTCTCGTAAAAACATTTGATCATTTATAAACCATTTTCATAGCTGAAATGATTCCCAATCCGGCATCAGTATAAGGATATGAAACTACTTCTTTAAATACAATATTTTCCTTAAGTCTTTACCCATGCATGGCTTTTTTGCGTTTCTGTTGTCTGTTTGTTTTGTCATCTCATAGTAATCTGAGGAATCTGCTCAGAACCTGAGAAATCCAACAAACTGCGCTTGTTCTCGCAATTTAGTTTGATTATAATTTACTTTTTCAAAATGTCTGGTGCTCATCCATTATATTTATCTAAATAAAGACTGTATATCTTCAACTATAATGCATAAAAAAGCCAAATAAACTGTTCGTGTTGTTGATGATGGTGATGAAATCAAACGAGAATAAATTTAGTAGTGAAAGTAAAGTAGCTATAGCTACTCAGCCTGCTTAAAAATTTTACCAAAAACAATTCACTCTTGGGTTCACAACATTGTCATTGATATTTTAAAAGCTTCGAAAAGCAGACACGAAATCGGATGCATACGAAAATGGTTGTAAAATGACCCTATATGGCGGTACGCCAATGAAACACTATTGTGGTACCCCTGACATGCTTTTTTACTTTTATTTTCTGTCTTCCTAAAACAATTAAAATAAAACACAAATAAATAAATACATACATACATAAATAAAAATATTTTTTTCCGCTCACTTTTGAATCAGAACCTATTCCAACGGATATATGAAGTGCAATCTTGGTTATCCTTACGGTAACATGAAACGAACAGCATTATTGTTGGTCTTCCAGGTGAATAAAAAAGCATTTTAAAACTAATTAAGTTATTCACCGTTAAATAAAAAACGATACAGAACATGGGGACTTTGAGATAAACTTTCTTTTTTCTCTTCTACAATTAATCGTACTTTTGTACGCCCATATAAAGCCTCTACACTTTTGCAAGAAATACTACTAGTATCCTATTTCTTTGAAAACGTGTATAATGATATTCCAGCTATCAATCTCTATCTTTGATTTGAATTCAAAATGGGGAAATTTTTCCAGACTATAGCTTTGAATTCAACTATAACAAACGGATTTCCAAATGATTCGATTCTCAACTCCTGAAACTGACTGAACACTACAGTGTTTAACATGCGCAAAACCAAAACAATTTACATTTTTCCACATAAAACTAATCTAACCAGGCCAGACGGTGTGAATAATTTTAACGTTAAGAAAAATAGAACTGGAGAAAGAAAGTAAGAGAAACGAAATGGCAAACAAAATGAATAGTCACTTTATACGGTTTCATCAATTGCTTCAAAAGTTTGAATAAATAATGCAATCATATCTACTCTTCAAGGCAAGCAAAATTAATGATCACTCATGTTTTATCAACTGGTTCACTGAAAAGTTGGAATTATTAACACAATTGCATATACTCTTCAAGACAAGCAAAATTAATGATCACTTTTGTAGGTTTCATGTACTTGCTCAAAAGTTGATCAAGGCGAAATTGTATCGCGGTAGCATAACATGAATTTAAAAAAGCTCGAAAATTAGGGACTGTTTTACTTTTAATGGAGTCTTGAAGTGACCCCTGCATGCTGGTGAGCCGACCCACTTGCCAAGATGATTGCTTTTACATGGAAAAAAGAGAAATACAGCAAAACATTGACTTTTTCGTTTACGAAAAGCGAAATAAGAGGCTAGTCCACTCCCATGCGGAAACAACGTGTGAACGGCCGTCACCTTGGAAACCAAGCGAGCAAAAAAAAAGGCACACCTCCTTGACTACTACCACGTCATTCATCTGATGGAGACAAACAGCAGCGTTTTTTATTTTCTCTGGTCTAAAAAAACACTTTATACTGTCTACAAATTGTCATGGCACAAATATTATCGTTGCCACTGGTACGCAAAAAGCTTAAAACGTCTTATCTCTACTTAAACGCTGTTTTCGGAGCGATACGAAAATATCTTTGAGATCTCTTAAGTGCGTAAGTAAATACACGCACTAGTTTCAACCTAAATCATTTTATGGTATCTCTCTATTCCTTATACAACTCGAACAAAATTAACTTGATCAGTTGAAATATGCTATGGAAGACGATAAGTCAAATTCTCCAAAAGGTCTTATAAGAAAAAAAATAGGACATACGCGGGAAAATGTCCACTATCTTTGTGGCTTGAAAGATTGTTACAGATATCTCCGTTATATGTGATGTTTCATGACAAACAAAATAGCAATGGCCTTTTGATATTATCAGCATTTTTGCATTTTGTGAAGCAAAAACTCTTCATTCCTTCCCATTTTTATCTTGTCTTGTTTGTCTACGTGACTTAGACAACAGGAAAAAATTCGTGCTCGTGTCACAAATACCGAAACCTTTTTTTATTAAAGAAATGTCAACGACTAAATTTCAGTTGACAAATGCGCTCACACATTAGAGTTACAAATTAAGAAGTCTGTCGTTTTCCCCACTAGACGTTTGCGACAATCAATGCTATGTTTCGCTCAGAAGCGCATAAGAGAAAAGATCTTAGATATTGTTATGAGATTTTTTGATGTGTCAGTGGAAATTTTAAAACTGCACCTCACATTGGTTCAATAATAAACTTCCTACAGGGCAGTTGAAGTGGGCATAACAAATAAAGCAAAAACATTCACTGCAATCTGAACTTTGAAGACTTCATCAAACAATGAATGTAGAGCTTGCCTCTAAATTCATCCGTACAATACTGACTACATGTGTGGTGCCAGGCGTTTTGCAAAATCTGTTTTGATTTTTCTTCAAAACAAAAACCACTCACACATCGAAGAACAAATTGAGGCTGAAGTTGTCAAAAACTTCAGAATAATGAGGCCTTAAGAAAAGCGTATATTTTTCGTTTTTCCAATAAATTTTTTTAGGTTATATTAAAGTCGGTGAATATAAACGCCCGCTTCCCATTAGAAATTAAGTGAGTAATTTAAAATATTTATGCTTTATGCTGTATTGCTAAGTTAAACTACGAGTTTCATTCAAGTTTCTACCAGAACATTTTTTACCAGTTATCGAGACACAGCCTGATCGTGTTGAATAAATTGTTCTTACATTTTGGGAAATTCGAGAATTGTCGTTTTTTAATAAAATGTTATTATTCAAAAAAGCGAGTGGCGGTTTGAAAAACGTTAACCAGATGTTTTAAAATTTCCATTTTTTAGCCTTACAATAAAACTAAAACCCTTTAAAATCTTTTTCAACCCAAAAACATTTTACCTCGAGGGTAAAACCCATTAAAGATAAATTTTTCGCCCTGAACTGCAAAGTAATTATGAACGTTGATTTCTACAAAGGAAACAGTCAGTCACAACAAACAGCTCACTTATTTTGTTAAATAAACAAATAATGGCAAATTAAAAAATATATATTAGCTTGTCGTTCCGACACACGTCCTTTTTTGACGCCTCCTCCTTTTCTTTTTCTTTTTTGTTTTGTTTGTAGGAACATTGAGCAGAGAATATAGAGAAAATCTGGACATTTTTTTATAAAACAAGCTTGATTTAGGAAGTTTAAGATTTAGGAATTGTTGGAGTGATTTTTTTAAAGAAAACAATTTGCAAAAATACGGCCTACCAACAGCCTGGTGCGTATTTTGAGTAAAAGAATACAGGGAGGTATAAAAAAGATTTGATTTTGGAGTTTTAAAATGAAAAGTAGAAGTCGGGTATCTTGTAATGGTCATGTTTACTCTTTGAAGTAAAGCTGAAATCGCCGAGTAAGTTTCAGTGTAAACAGACGTGTGAAACAAGCAAGTAAATGTCGCTTACGAACGCGAACACGACGCCTTGTTTAGAAACTCCTGTAATAATAACAAAATTTTAATAACAAAAAATAAAAATGCCCTACCACCTCCATCTTTTGGCAGATCCGGACGAGAAACTAATAGGTATTTTATTTGGCCTAAATATATTGTCTGGGAAAGCCATACAAGCTAAGTCTAACAACCACACTTCAGCGACCAATGAAATCACCGGATTGCCAAATGTTTAAAAATCTCAAACCTCTTTGTTACTAATGAATTTATAAATAAAAACGTCCGATAATAAAATTTTTGAAGAAATAATACAAGATTTTCCGTTTTCATAACTGAAAACTAATTTCCTTTGTTTTTCTCCGAGAAAAGGAAGGAAAAATGACAATTTTTCTAGATGTAATTTCAAAGCTTTGTGTGTTACTCCTTTCAAAGTTTTTTAAATTGTATTTGTAATTTATTTTGAGTTACTAAAATTACCTCAAAGGGCGCTACTTTAATCGATCATACAACAATGTCACCTACTGGTATAAAGTACATGATAGGTACTTATTTTCTCGTCGAGTGCAAAACACAACTCTGTCAGAATATTTTAAATTCTCATTTGTCGCCATGCAAACTCAACCAGGTTAATTTATCACGAAACACACCACATGTACATGTGATAGCAGTAAGTAATTCCGTGGTAATCTTTGCATAACATCTCGGCTTGGACCCAAGCTGTATGTTTTTGTTTTATGAAGAATTTAGACTAAGACCAAACTCTTATCAGCCATTGATAACACTAGAAGTTATTAATAGAAAAGAAAACTTCATAGAACACTCTTATCATTGTATAACGTACCAGCTTGAAAGCCTTTTCCGAAACAAAAGTTTATCAAAAACTTGATCGAATAGTAAGCTTCACAACGTAAACAAAAACTCCGGAAACAAAAACAGTTATTTCACAGGAGGAACTCTTTCGTCACCAACTGCTCTTTAATTTAAAACTGCATCCTTATTAATTTACAATTTTTTCTTCGATACCCAACAACTGTGCATCGAAATTATATAAAACGGAAGTAAGATCACTTTAGCTCGAGGGCCGCCACACGAGGAATAAAAAATCTAACGAAAAATCTAACGGATTTTTCGATACCAGACACCGATGATTGACTTCTCTCTCATTAAAACGGATCCTGCTGCTATATAAACATGCACACGGGATAGTCTAGCCTGGTGATACTCTGAAAAACCGTTGCGTGTTTAGTTCGTTCTAAAATAAATCAGGAAAGCTAATCGCCCTCTATGCAGTCAAGGACTAAATTACGAAGACGCGGCTCAACGAGGTCGGATCGCAAAAATTTAGAGTGATTGAGAAGTAAACTCTAAAACACGTCTCTTTCCAATTCGGAAGTCCATACGAGGTCCAATTCTACTTGATGAACAAAATTACTTTTGGAATTTGTGTGTAGAAAAAACGGTTTCAAATTTCATAAACCACAAAATATCCATGGGCTAAGGGCAAAAATTCCCTGAGGGGAATCAAGACTGTTTGAGCAGTAGTATATCTTCTGAGCATTCTTTCCGACATTTTTCTCCTGTGCCGCGTTATTTTCTCCCACATTTGATTCCCAAAACCAGAAATTTTTTTGAAAAATCCGTCAAAATTTTATTTCATTTTTGTCTCCTCCGAGAAAATTTAAGATCGCGTTAACAGAATTTGTTACCATGATTTCTTAAAAAAAAAACAAAAAAAAAACAGATATAAGGTTGCAAAACCTACTTTACCAAAGGTAACACATACGACTGTACACAGACCATCAGACATACAATACTCAATGTTCATTATCACTTCCAGGCGCATTTGTGCGACTTGTTTTCAATTTTTAGCCACATAATACAGAAAATTGCAGGCGCACAGCTGCAATAGGTTATGTGCACAGCCGAAACAAGTTTTGATAGATGCACAGCTGAAAATCTTAAGCCGGTGTTACACGTTGAAACTTTTAGCTGAAACTCCTGTGCAACACCGAGCGAGACCAGTTTCACCAAGTGATGTTACACGGTGAAACTTTTGTTTTTTTTCGCCACAGCAACCGCTGTAATTGTTGCAAAAGTAGAAAGCAGTTCTACTTTTCGTGAAACCTGTATGGCAACGAAAATAAAAAAAGTTTCACGAAACCGACTGTGTTACACGGTGCAACACCTGGTAAAACTTGTTTCGCATCGTTGTTGCACACAAATTTCAGCTAAAAGTTTCAACGTGTAACACCAGCTTTAAGCCGCTGCTACACGTTGCGAAACAAGTTTCAGCAGGCGTTGCACCGTGTAACATAGTCGGTTTCGTGAACCTTTTTTAAACTTCCGTTGCGAGACAGGTTTCACGAACCGCCTTCTACTTCTGCAACAGTAGCAACAATGGCAGTGGCGATAAAAAAAATAAGAGTTCCACCGTGTAACACCGCTTGCTGAAACTGGTCGGTGTTGCACACAAGTTTCAGTTAAAAGTTTCAATGTGTAACAGCAGCTTGAGATCCACCACACTTACACAGTTTGTACTTCAAAATACTCCTACTTATTTACATACATGCATAAACGAGACAAGATTATCGACCTTATTAGCCAACAAAGTTCAACAAAAACAGAAGAAAAAGTAAAACAAGGATTTTTGATTTATAGCAAGCTTGGAAAAGGGCGCTAGTGAGGTGGCGCGAGTGACAATTCGAGAGTGATTTGTATTATTCATGTATACACGCAACTGTGTGACAAAGTTAAAATTTTTAGGAACATCCGGAAATATCTAGTTGGATGCTAACTTTGAGCATCGACACATGATTCGCAAGAAAACCACAAATACACCTCCATATCAGTAACAAAATACTGTTTCTTACCTATCGTAGCCTCCTCTTCCTCCTCCGCGGCCACCGCCTCGTCCACCTCCATATCCTCCTCCTCCTCCCCCTCCACCTCGTCCTCCATATCCTCCGCCACCACCTCCTCCCCTGCTGCCCCTCATGCCTCCTCCTCCTCCCCCTCCACGACCTCCGTAACCTCC
>JAOCNB020041085.1:0-10261 GCA_026546465.2 Palythoa caribaeorum | reverse complement strand
AGAACAGAACCATTAGGTGTTTTAGGTTGGATGCCTGTAAGCTGAACAAACTTTTTGGTTTTGACGTCCTTAAAAAACGAAATATGTGGTGTGATAAGATACAGACTGGTGCGGTGTGGTGTGATATTATGTCTTGTGGTGTCATAGGATGAGGTTTGGTGTGGTGTTGTGTGGTGTGATATTATGTCTTGTGGTGTCATGGGATGTGATGTGATGTGGTGTGATGTGGTGTGGTGTGTTGTGCTGTGATGTGATATGGTGTAATGTGTTGTAATGTGATGTGTTGTAATGTGATGTGTTGTGTTGTGTTGTGCTGTGATGTGATGTGTTGTGGCGTGATGTGGTGTGTTGTGTTGTGATGTGATGTGGTGTGATGTATTGTGGTGTGTTGTGGTGTGATGGGATGTAATGTGGTGTGGTGTGGTGTGCTGTGATGTGATGTGATGTGGTGTGTTGTGGTGTGATGAGATGTGGTGTGATGTGATGTGGTGTGTTGTGGTGTGATGTGATGTGATGTGATGTGGTGTGGTGTGATGTGATGTGGTGTGGTGAGATGTGGTGTGATGTGGTGTGGTGTGTTGTGATGTGATGTGATGTGGTGTGGTGTGTTGTGATGTGATGTGATGTGTTGTAATGTGATGTGTTGTGTTGTGTTGTGTTGTGCTGTGATGTGATGTGGTGTGATGTATTGCGGTGTGTTGTGTTGTGGTTTTAATGTGGCTTGGTGTGATGCGATGTGGTGTTGAATGGATTTGTGAAAGTGGCAAGTCTTGTCAATAGAAACAACGTTAAACTCGGTTAGAACAGAACCATTAGGTGTTTTAGGTTGGATGCCTGTAAGCTGAACAAACTTTTTGGTTTTGACGTCCTTAAAAAAATGAAATAATTTGGAATTGAGTGAATGAATTTGTAGCCGAATAAAATTGGTCAAAATACTAGGAGAGATGTTGGAAAGTTGAGAAATACAGTTACAAAGTTACAGCTCAAATCAGTCTCTGTAAGGTTAAAATCAGGAATATGGGTTGAGTATTTAGCCCCAGGTTAGTCAATGCTAACCGGTCTTTGAACAATTGAGTTAAGGACGTCGGATCGTTTTTGCCTACAAACCAAAGGGTTTTGTTTTTCCTAAAGCTCGAAGCCTTAAAAACTCAACAACATTTTTTTAACAAAAAATTCATTCTTGAGTGTCCACTTGGACTTTATAATTTCCATTCCATCATACGGGAAACCTTCCCTTTGCGAGATTACACTTTTTTGTTTTAAGAACAAACTTCATAAGAACAGTGAGGCTCAAATCGACTGAAAAAAACAACAAAAGTTAACAATAATCTGAGGCTGAAATGAAAATGTTAAGAAAAAAAGTAAGTTTTACAACAACGGTGACACGCAGTAAGTTTAGTGAGTAAGCAATTTACACTCACTTATTTTAATACAAACAATCTCCAACTGTAATATATAATACTTTGTTGTACAGCATACATGTGTTGCCGTGTCTCGTTCAACATTTGTACTCCGGCGGTTACTACATGTATAATTAAAATAAAAGTGATAATTTATGCGTTTTAGTTGATTTTCATCCATCAAAAAATACATGGCAGTTAAAAACAAAACAAGAACAATTTGAGCCTCGTATGGCCGAAAAAATAAGAACATTGACTCCTAAGCAAAATTGTACTGGTTCAAAGAAGTGTAACAGCCTGCTTCCGGAACTCACTTTTATAATTTATCCCTGTGATATAAGGTCATGATATACATTGTCTTTTGACTGTTAATTAAGTATTACTAAACCTGCCTATTCCAATTCCAATTCCAATACCAGCCGGCCATACGCTACAACATTGGCAGATCTGAAGAACTGTTCAACTTTAACTGGGGCGTGCAAAGGTAAGTTCATTCAGAGCTCTTCAATGTTGCTTTGAAAAAACTTTCTATCGTGTGATATGATCCAAAAGCTAGAGTTCGATTCAGTGAGGCTAAATTTAAACAAATCCCGGCACATCATTGCTGTGATCCGCAACTAATAACTATGTACTATCATTTACTAGAGGGTAAAGGGGGGCCTTGGATGACGAATCACGGTCATCTTTTGAACACTCTAACCGTATATGATAAGATATTTTTGGTTAGATTATGAATCACCCTCATAACAGATCACGGGTTTGCTTTTGACCGAATAAAGGAACACAAAAAACGCTCCACCATCCTGACTTACGACTCAAGACTAACTGATAATAATCACCTAAAAATGTTTGCTGTATGTATCCCTTTGGCAGGGCAATCAAAAGAATTCCATACTATACTGATTCTATAACAACGGTAGCGAGATGCCGAACATTTTATGACGCTGGAAAAACCGCATTTATTTGGTTCACATTCTATTAAAATCTCTTTGCTGTCAACGTTGAAATAATTGTTCAAGTTAAAAACCTTTTAAGGCAGAAAAGAAGAAAACAAATTTTATTTTCTGGCCTTGAAATTAGCCGCAAGTGCAGTCTAGAAGCTTTTGCTATTAATCATCATAATCTCCGTCATTCCTTCAGCTAGTTGTAATAGGTTTTTCTAAAGGAAAGAACAAAATTAATTTAGAGCTTCGACTTAGAGTCAAGCTCTAAACTGAGTGCAATAATGAATAAACCAAAAAGCGATTGATGAGACCCTTCGGCTCAATTTTCGTATTTTGGTCCAGTTGTGTACAAAACAGACGCACTAAAAATTAGCATTTGTTAAGTTACTCATCTTTTCCTAAAATTAAAACAGGTTAAATGAGGATATTCCATACACACATGTTTTTGATGAGTCTACTGATAATAGGTGCTTGAATGATTAATTTCAAATTTTTACGAACTGCAAAAAATTATTTAGTTCCGGTGTGTGTCGCGCGGGCATTCAAACAACTCTTGTTCTTTTAACTTTGGACTGAGAGCAAATTATCCCTTATTCGCATTTCCTTCTCGCTAAAACCTTTTCCAAGTACTTTAATTAATTAAAAAGAATCAAAAGGAAACTGAATTCAGTGACATAAAGAAGTGGATTTACATCTTTAAATGTCTCTAGCTCTGAAACGGAAATGGGGAAGGTTTAAAAGCTGAAGGGAATTTCTTGGCCAGGACGAGATGTCACCCGCTGTGTGGTAATAAAATTAACGTTTATAATTGATTTTTCTTTCCTGGCTTTACCAGACTTTTTGTTATGTTTTAAAGATAAGTGTTTTATAGCTAATTAATTCGAATTCTTTAAAAGTTATGAGACCTGTCCAAAGCATAAAAAATAAAGACTGCACGACTGAAAATTAACCGGGCTGAAACGCACGTGAGTTTAACATCACCCTTTATGACGATTATAACCCCGTCAACATAAGATGACCCAAGTGGAAATATAATCGTTTTTACAATACTTTTACAAGCGGCAATGCCAGTAAACAACAATATATTGATAAAATGGGCAGCTTTTAAGTAGATCTTATTGTTATAAGTTCAAGGTATTTCAAAATTTGTAAGTGAGCTCTGCTTTGGGTTAGATTGGTCATGTGTACTAATTAGTACAAAAAAACACACACATTTTAAAAAACAGGTTTTTAAAAGCCGTACACGCGACAAGGTGCAAATCCGTTCAGATATGAAAATATTTTAGTGTCTTGCTGTGGCCTGTAATGGCTGTTGTTAGATTTTGCTCTCGTGATGACGTATTGGCGTGTCACTTAACAACAAAATCCACTCAATCTAAAACGTGTTGAGAGGTTTTTCTGTTCTAATTGAACGGAAACGCAACTCCACGCGGAGGTCAGAAGTTGTTATTTGCGACATTATTTGAAACACGAAACAGTAACGACAAGAATTAAAGCTCTGCAACAGCGTCTTTTATCAACTGAACGGAAAATTTTTATCACCTGATCCACTAACTTTACAAATGATAGTTGAAACGGAACACTGAGAAGAAAGATCCATCCTGCATTGATAAGTGGCAAGTATCTGTAAGTTTCTCGGTGTAAACATATGTCCCATCTGTTTCGCGATTTTAGCAGCTGCAGCCGTTTGGGTTGGTTGCACAGCTTTTTCAACGCCCTTTGTGGGATGTCTTGCAATGTCTTCTTTTTTAACTGTTAAAAACAATCTCCCGAGATATTTCTAGTCAATCTTTTTATAATTATATTGTTATTCAGCACAGAGAACCTTCTTAAAAACATGTGAACGCGGTCAAGCTTTGGAGAAACCTTAATGATGCGATAATATTTTTATTTAACTACAAGTACAACTATTGTGCAATGTAATCATTCCATCTACAAAATAATTGCCATTTTTTCATATTACAAGAACTAATTTCTTTAGGTCTCATTTAATTCGGAAAAGACATTTTATTCGAAATGCTAGTAGGAGATGCGTTTTTGCAATCCATGTTGTCAATAAAAGTTGAACAAACAGGAGCGGGTCAGTTGTTTCAACAGAATTTTTATTCAATCGAAAGTTGCACCCGATTGCGATAAAGAGAGTTGCTTTTGTACTGATGTTTTATGTTTGAAAGCAAAGAAGTGTAGTTTCATATAATCGAATTTTGAATTCCGTTCTTCAGAGAGTGAACTCCTATTCTTCAAGCTGGGGCAAACGAGATTCTAGTATCGCCTGTAGTATATCAAACAAATCTTAGTACTAAAAATAACTGGCACACTTCATTGTACGTTAGTTCTCAACAGGTTTTCTATCAATATTTTTGTCAAAACAAGCGGTATCTTGGAAAATTTCTAAACACAAACTGATATCTCTAACTTTTCAACATTTGATTTATTTCTGGAAAAATCGTGTGAGATTTCGGACGAGGTAACTAATTGTGTGCATTTCTTTGCATGTTTGAAATCGGATTAAAATCTCAGTGCGACAAAGCAAGAAGCCGTGTATGTTATTTTGCAATCAATCTCCACACAAGACAAGAGATCTGTTGAAAAACAACTGCATGCACTTAATTTCCGAGCTGGACAAAACCTGAACGGCGGTCCTCCTTGCGTGGTAACATTTTTGTTAAGTCGAGTATCTCAATTGTAATTGTATGACCTTTTTGCAGCAACAGAATAAGACTAAATTAATTTTGTTTTATTACCTTTTGTGTTTTGCACCAGTTTGATTTATTGGCTGATAATGGAGGCCGTGATGGATAAACATCGCTTTAGCAATTAATTGTGGTACAGTGTGGTAGCTCGGAGAAGTTTTTACGCCGGGTTATTTTAATCATCTTTTAGCGCGACCAAATAAGTCTCTCGGTAACCTCATTTTTTGTTAAACAAAATAGAGCTTCTTTATCTTTCAATATAAACCAAGTTAAAAAGCTAAGTTTTGTAAAACAAATATTGACTAACATAATTAGTAACCTCGGGCTAATAGATTCTATCTTGATTGATTTTTTAGACCAAAAAGGCGATAAAATCGTTCCACAATACTAATTTTGAAATAGTTTAATATACTAAATATTTCCGTTGTGGTACGATGAAACGCGAGTGCAATTCGAAGAAAGAATTGTGCTCAAAATAAATGTTTCTGTGTATGATCCATGTTACTTTGTCGTTTACATTGTACTTGCAGTTTTTCTTGTGAAGTATCCCTGCTTTATATCCAGTTTTTCTTAAGAAGAAAACATATCAATACTATTCATTTATAGCGTGGGTGGCTCAGTTTATCCGTTACCTATCTTTTTCATATCAACATATCTTTGAAAAAGATTAAAAGGGCTTTGCTCCAAGTTTGCTAGAAGAGATTAGATAACGGATTCCGGTTTGGCTGTGATCAACTAACTACGCACCTGTTTTAAAACCAGCAGGAACTGATCTAAAAATACTAGGACTACTAGCACAGCCGGATTTATAAAAATTTGGGCATTCTGTTCTGTATACAGAATTATGAATAATTACGGAAACTAAACAAGGACCAGACGTTATCTCAGCTGTTAGAAATGTTAAAATAAAATTAAAGTCCTTTTTCCAGACATTTTTAGAATTTGCAATGTCGTGATTCATATATAAGAATCTAGGAAAATCCTAAACTTTCGCACACTGCATGCATTCTCTGATATTAATTTCTAGTTTGCCAGAAAAACAAACAAAGTACTTCAAACAAGAGTAAAATACAATATTACTGGCATCTGTTTTTATTTTTGAGTGTAAGTTCATCAAACTCCGATATAACACCTTCCTTCAACCGGGCAAAAATGACTCGGCCAAGTAGGGCATCGTCCGGCGGTACATTTTTAAAATCTTGTCTATCAAAATATTTATACGTTTATTTAACTCTGTTTTTAAATGAAGAAAATAGAAGTACACAACTATAATTTAGTTGCGGACATGTAAACGAAGTTTTATGAATCGATTTTTCCTTGTGCGTTTTTAACAAGAAACATTAAGTGCCACCCACAGTCGATACAAATAACTTATCTTTAAGTTAGTATTAAATTTGTTCGTGCGGCGATAGAAACATTATGACTTTAAATACAGTTACAAATGATTATGATAAAACCACACTGATACTGATAATTATGACCTGGGGCTGGAGTCAGTAATTATTACATCGTTAAAGCCCCAGAGCTGTCTAACATACATAAATATATATGATCTGAACTTTTAATATAGTAATGCTTTGTAAAGAAGATTCGTGTTGCACTAAAAGATATTGTATTTGAAAACTGTTTTTAAAAATTCAAAACATATTTTAAGGTTTTCAGGTTTTTATTAGCAAATTTGAACGACCAAAAAAGGAAGAGCGGACTGCCGTATGATAAAACATATCTATTAGTATTATATATTTTCTTTTTTTCCCTGTCGCAAAATTCCAAATATATCCATTTTGAGCCCTTCTTGATTGTATTCTTAGACCTAAAAGTAAACTGACTAAACATTTAATAGATCGCTATTTTTAAAAAAACAGTTTGAATGATTTAAATGGTCGTTGTGATAAAAAGCTAATGTTGTAGAAGTAAACTGTGAGTTGAATGCCAAACATTTTTTTAACTGATACACTACGGGCGATACTGACACCAAGTAAATTCCAAAGTTTAATCTTTCTCTGCAACAATGCTTGCCCATCAGATTTTTTCAAAACCAGATGTAACTGTAAAAACGCTAATTTTCTGAAACAATTAAAAAAAGATTAAAGAGCTGATTGCTGGTTGAGTCAATAAGTTGAGTTTAGAATTTCGATTGTAGAATTTAACATGAACATTTGATTTTGTACATTTTAATAAGAAAACTTAAAATATTGAAACTATTGAAAATAAAAGCAGCCGCGTACACATGCGTAAAAACCATTATTACGTCATTCAGGTGGAAAATTCCGTTTAGTTCGTATTTCAAGCGACAAAAGCAGAATATTTAGGTTAGACAGACGTCAATCAGAAATTTAATTATAGCTGTTTTTAAAACTTAGTAAGTTTAAAAATATGAGACAAAATAAAAAAACTGGTCGATCGTCAGGGCGAGAGGAGTGCCGGTCAAACAAACCCGTGTTTCGTCAAGTCGATTATTCTTGCACTTACTTCGTTGCTTAAAAACAGCAAACTGTGTTTTGGTAATTATCATTTGTTTTCTATACTTCTTTAGTTTTATTCTTACAGATCTTTTCGACACCACTTAAAAGATTAAAACGTCATTGCCGTTTGTACGTACCGGAATGCAAAAATGGTTTCGATACCTCCAGCTGATGGATTATTTCATCAACTATGATTGTTAGTTTCGTGCCGTTACATGCACCGCGAACTTAATTGTGTTCTAATGGCTGCGTTTAGTTGTCCATTTGTTCGCAAGCTGTTTTCCGAGGACTCTTATAAAGACCAAGCCGAAACCATCTTTGTCAAATTTGATAAATGGCATGTTTTTGTTTAATAATGGGCGAATAAACAATCACATCTCTGCCTTATCTACGCCACAGACAATTCCTTGTCGCTGCAAGCAATTACAAAAACTCGTTGAGATAAGACTCGTGGTATGCGTTTCGTGATAAAGGTTTAGCCGAGGTCTTTTTCAACACCTTGTCTAATGTCCCAATCACTCAAGAATGAAAACTAATACTACACTGCTTCGAAATGATATAAATAATCGCGCTTTGGTCAGTATTTCCTCCGCGGAAATCAGTTTAAATATTCGCGGTTTAGTTTGTAAGAACTACTACGTCAACATTGATTGTTATGCAAACAGGTTAATTACTCGTAATGGGCTTTGATGTTTGTATGTTTAACAACTGTTTCAGATTGCGACGTTGTGTTAAACTCGCCCGTGCCTTGAGTGAAATTCAATATCCCCGGCTCGTGGCCTCACGCTCAACTTGAGGGATCAAGACACAGTTTTATAGATTTTTTGGAGACAATACAGAGAAGAAAATTTTCCTTTTGTGCCTTGGTGGTGAAAAAACTTTTCGCAGAAGCAAATCACATCAAGATGAGGTGGTGTTTAATAGTCGTCTTGTCACTGCTGTATGGTGATGTGAACTCAGAGGTATGTAGTGTACACCGGATTGGTTTGATTTTGTGTGTTCAAGGTTTTATCTAGTTGCTAGTACATTTCCGGCCGAGTTCCTCGCTGGTAAGCTAAACTAAAAATTTGACTCTTCTTTAAGACATTGCCTCAAAAAACACGACCAACAGATTGAAGAAACAACTGAAACTAATCTTGTTCTAATAAATAAATAGCTCAAACTTAAACTAATGCTGCGACCTCACTTGCCGAATTTGAAGTATTGATGAAGACAAATAATGTTTTGAAAGTTCAGTGCTTTGTCTGTCCTCTTGTTTGACCCCAAACTCACTTCCCGTATATTTTTAGACTGGCTTTAGCTTAATTGTTGGCAGAGTTAAAGCACACATTTCATTTGGTCGAGGAAAATTAAACCTCGGTCTTGTGTTTACAATTGGTTTACACACCTACGCCTAACGGTTTTGATGAAGCTGTATCTTAAACAATTGGGCCACGTTTTGATATTTGGCTCTTTATCCCTATCGACCATGATAATCTACGGGTCCTTCACTTTAGCAGGTGACGAAAAACTCTTTTATTGCCATTTTAGGATGTACTTTTGTTATCAGATGTTTATTCACAAAGAAAGGCGTTTATGGAGTTGATTTTATAGCGATATTGTGTCGAGCGTTTTTGAACGCTTTGTGGCTTCAGACGAGGTCATTTGGCCACTTATCGTGAAGGTTTTGCTCGTGACCAGAACACAAAAGCTAAACAGCTCGTTAATCATCCAAAAATAAACAGGAACAGCAAAAGCCCTTGTTGCGCCATAGGACTTATCATTTCTAAATGATAAACAACAAAATTTTGACCGCGCGTAAATTTTATTTATTGCGCGAGAATCATTTGTGTTGCTTTGTACTTTGGATCGGAAACAAACGAGATAACTCAAAGATACAGCTATGTAAATTTATTGCAATTGTACCAATGTGTTTGGTGTAGAAGTGTTAATCTTTTGAGGAAATATCGCAAGAAGCGGTGAAAGGAAAGTATTGGAACTAAAAGGATAAAAACCTCCCCGTCGACACACGGCATACGAACCATTCCGAGCTCGAATTGTGATGACATGCGTTTGTTTTTTTGCGATATGACCAAACTTTCTTGTGGCAGGTATTCAGAAAGTAGGAAATTGGTTTTTATTGGTCTTTGCAATGAGAATACTTTTGCAGAAATGAACGATAACAATTTGGAATATTCTGTCCATTGCAAGCAATTTTAGCTCACTAATCTTTCGTGATAGAATGCAGGGACGTGGGACCGCATACCGAACATTCTCGTGTGTTACCTTCAACTTGTCACAAGTTATTAAATGATACTTTACATTAATGCCATCAGTCAATCAAAAAAAGATGATTACATATACCCCGTGTGCGCTCCTTTGACAGATGATCGGCGTGTAAAATATTGCGTTTTATTGCACTAGGTTACGTCAGCAGAGGGTTCGTTAAACTTTGACGTGATGTGACTAAGTTTTGATCAACCCTATATAAAAACACACTAACTTTGGCGAAATAAATAGCAAATTGGAAAATTGGAAAGGAAAATCTAATTAGTTAATTAAAATACATATTATTTTGTTATATCGACACATATGTCAATGAGGAATTTACGATAATTTATTTAAACTATTTTCTATCAACCACTGAAGTTGAAAGTATGTGATAATGAAAATGTTCATCCATCCAGTTGAATTGATATTGTAAAAACAAAATAAATCGTTTACTGGAAATATAAATTAAATTGCAACATTCACGACGTTGCGGCCGTAATCTACGGCCT
>JAOCNB020041001.1:0-13211 GCA_026546465.2 Palythoa caribaeorum | reverse complement strand
TGAGGTAGAACAATAGATTTTGCTCGTTAGCATTAGATTCGGCACATGAAAAGTTTGACGTTTTAAACAGGCCCAAGTTATATCAAATGTATCGAAAATAGGTCAGTCAACGACTGCATGCACATGGCAACGGCTATTATTTAGAAAGTATAAGCAACTAAATAAATAGCGAGAGTTATCTATCACTTCAATCAATTACTATGTTTGAATTACTCAATAGGTAGAAAACGCACTAATAAAGAATTTCCGAGACCTCACTGTTCCAAATACAGCGGCTTCAAATTGCAAACCGGTAACACAGACGAGAAAAAAAAATCTGGCAAAAGCTTAAGACAATTGTATGTTTAAAACTTGTCGTTTGCAAGCGCTTTCATATGCAAATCGACCATTAATAACTTTGTCCATTGTTGGCTTGAGGTCAGATCAATTCATGAATGGGAGCATGAAAACGCAAGGTGTTGCAGCCAAGGCTGAAAAACAGCACGGCGCGAGTTTCAAATTTGTGATCTCAAAGATGTTCTCGAGACCACAAAAAAATTACTTTGAAAGCGTTCTCTTTCAAAAAAGAAAATATTTCACAAATCCGATTAGAGGTTGATGCTGCCAAGAAGCGAGTCCTGTTCAACGTGCCCAACGAACGGCGACTGAGAAAATGTCGAAAGAATTCCAGGAACCGGGGAAGTAAGTTATTTCTTTTTAATTTCATATAACTGAGTTCTGAGCGTTTTAAAAGAAAAGCCCGTGTTGCGACACTGATTCGACACTGCAGTTAAACACTAACGTAGTAAAAGATTATTAACGTGCTTTCCAAATTTTACATGAATTTCAGTGTAATTGCGCGTTGAAGTTTCTTAAAAGTGTATTGAATCTTTCTAAGTTTTTGATGCTGTTTCTTATATAAAGGGGTATAGTCGTAATTCTGGCACAAAACCGAATCTTAACATGCAACAGTTGATTTTATAATGCAGATAGTTTATTATAAAATGATTTTCGAAGCACTTTTATATCGTGTTTTTATAAAATACGCGCATTTCATTTAAAGAAAGTGTGAAGCACGTTGTTTGTGACTGCAAACAACAATCACGCATTGTTTCTCAGTTGCCGATATCGGTCTCTACACGAAAGAGCTTGCATTCTTTAGCGACAGCTAGTTAGTAACAAAATGGTTGTTGTTGAACAAACCTAAATTACGAAAAAAGCAAACCTAAGTTACGAAAAAGACGGTAGAAAATAGCCACGAAAATAACAATTCGAAAAGACGCGAGATTAAATTATGGCTTTGTAAGTGTTCACAAAATAGCTGCATTCTTTAAAGGAAGCTTTTGTTCTCATGATGTTCTTACCACAGTTTGACGTCCTCTGTGATCTATTACTGAACAGACGCACAAAATCATATTTTATATAATAAAAAATTAAATATTTTGTAATGGTGACGTCAATCGTGCGTCTGTCTTCTAAAAGATCATAGGCGAGAACCAATCAAAATGGCAGAATAACTTGGGTTATTATATAAAATGTCTTAGTGCATACCTTGATATATATCACCGTCTGTACTTTGAAATTTGAAAAAAAAACAATAATTAGATCACAGATTGAATAAAAAAAGAAGCCTCTTTAAGTGAGGGGATAGGTTTTGTAATTGGAACTTTTTAAGAAAAATTTGAGTTTTGGGGATTTATAGTGAAGTTTAATATTAATTTAGAGAAAGTTATATTTGATTGAAAAACATCAAACCGTCCGATTAACGAAGCTGCTTGGTCAGGAGGGACGCCTTGGTGATTGTACTGAAAATTATTCTCATTCAAATATTTCTTTCAACTCCCTCACTATTTACCAAAATTTCAGATAGAGGGTGGTTTTAAAACAAAGATATGTTGAAGAGTAAAGTTTAACCAATAACATTGCACAATACCTTCTCTTCTCACGCTCAACCACTGATCGAACATTATCCGTCCTTTCACTTGCGATCTCACTTCCTGACAGACTCTGAGAGAGAAGTGATTCCTCTTCCATGTCTCGTAAGCTTTCGATTAGAGACTCCATCATTGATCCTTCTTCTCTCCTCTCTCGATTAAATTTCTCCTGCAGCTCTTTAAACTCGCTTTCAGTCCGATCTTGTGTTTTCTGAAGTTCTTCGAGGACAATACTCATTCCTCTTACGTCCTCGCTAGTTTTCTCACTTTCTAGCGATCGCTTTTCTTGTCTGCGAGCAAGCTGAAGCTTGCCTTCTGCCTCGATATCTTTAAGAGCAATTTTACGTTCCCTAACCATGAATACTTCGTCTCGTAAACCTTTGGAAGACAAATCGCGTTCTAAAAAATTCGCGATATGAAGAAAACCAGTTTCTGCTTTGGAAGCGAGTCGATTTTGTCTCTGTTCGATTTCCGCAACGTGTTTTTTACTTTCATTTAAAAGCATTTTAACTTGATTGTATCTGCTCTGCGCTTCTTTCAAGTCTTCCTCCACAACCTCGAGATTTTGATGTTTGGAATTATCATGTCCGTCTATAATTTTCATTTGTCGATCTAGTGTTTCTCGCATTTGTTCTTTTTCCTCTTCCAAGCGATTCGTTTCTTCTTCAAGTTCCTTACTTATTGTTTCTTGAGCTTTTAAATGTTCCTGCTCTAACTGGGCGAGTTGTGACTTCTTTCGAACAAAGTTTTCATTCTCCTCGACTAAACGCGCTTCAATTTGCGACCGTTCGTCCCCAAACAAACTCTCTAATTCCTCTTTCAGTTCATTGATACTATTTTCCACTGATGTTATATTTTCTCTCTCCCGCCTTAAGGTTTTCTCTCTAACAGCCGCTTCGTTCCTAAAAGCTCGCTTTTTCACTTCAATATCCTCCTCAGAGTTTTTCACCGAAGCGACCAGTTGTTCTTCCAGCTGTCGATACTCATTCTTTTCATTTTTTATTCTTTCGTTTTCTTCCCTTGTTTTTTGCTCTAACTTTAACTGGGCCTCAGCAAGATTATCTGCAGCAAATTCGATCACTGCTTCGTACTGCTCCACTTTTTCCTCGTAGCACTTTCGTTCATCAGCAAGTTCTTTTCTTTGTTCCATAAAATCAAGTTCTAACATCTCCCGCCGGTTCTTAATGTCATTGTTTGCAATTTCAAGCGCCATTTCTCTTTGAAACCTAAATTTATCCAGCATTTCTTCACTTCTCTTAATGGCATCAGAAGCGATTTGTTTCTCCAATTCAAACTGTTCCTTCTCAAGTAAGGCCTCTCTTCTTTCTTCCTCTAGCGCATTAAACCTTTCTTGGTATTGCCTTTTCAATTCGTTCAATTTTTCTCTTTGTGAGTGAACGTTTTTTGATTTATTTTCCCATTTTTGTCTCAGTTCTTCTCGCTGTTTAATCGTTTCCTCAAGAACTCCATTCTTCTCTGCTTCCAGTTCTACGATTCGTTTCATGTCTTTACTGAGCTGTGTGAGTTGTTCTTCCTTCTGTTTCCGTATTTTATTTTTTAAGTCGGAGATTTCCATCTCGGATTTATGTTTACTCATCTCAGTGTCCTCACGTGCTTTAGCGACCAGTTCTCGCTGTACTCTTATCTCCTGTTCCCGAGCCTCCAGTTCGTTTTTCATCTCTTGTTCTTTTTTTCTTCTCTCCCGCTCATTTTGGTCGTGTTTCTGCGCATATTCCTGTACGCGTTTTCTGTGGAGTGCATTAAAAACAAGGATAGCAAACCCTTCACTTCGAGTAATAATAACTATTATTATATGGCAGGCTCCCTGAGCGGGCAAGATGAGGTGAATTCTGTGCTCTGATTGGTTACACGAACGGGAAAGATCGGCCCATCTTGCCCCCTCGATATTGCCCGTTTTGTTCCCGCACGAAAAAAATTGCGTGGCGCAATAAAAGAACATGCATAATAACGCAAAAAAAGATCTTGGCCGATATCCAGCCATCTTAACCTCACGCTTGTTCAATAACGCATATATAATAATTTAATCTTATAGAGCGCAGCCGATCATAAAAAGATGTTCTTGCACGCTTGGCAGTTGATAAACTACAAATTAAGACTGTATAACAACACTGATTAAAATCCGGTAATAGATTATTATATTCCAGTAATTGATTAAGGCACGGAAAAAAATTGGAAAGATTAGATTATTATTAATAATATTATTTGGATTAAAATTAATCTAATTTATAATTCAGATAAAAGTCCCGGGAATGCTACATAGGATTAAAGTAATGCTATGTAGGATTAATATTTATCAGATTAATAGTAATAAAAATATTAATCAGATTAATATTAGTCTTATATAAGATTAATGTTAATCATGATTAATTAAGGCATGGCTTAAACCTCAGTAATGGTTTATAATAATATATTACTGGATTATAATGATCTATTACTTGATTATAATAATACATTAATAGATTATAATATATCATTAGGATTAATATTAATTTGATTAATATTAATCCGAGTTGTCCTGAACATTTCAAGATGGTCTTGAGACATCAAAATTCTTCGTTTAAGTTTTTCTTATCTGCAAAGAAAACTCTCTTAAATTTTAACTTTACCGTTCACACAAGAAATTTCGACTAAGTACACCTTACAGATTCTTGCTTATATATATCTATTGCGAACACACATTATTATATACATACTGAGATTTTCTCACATTTTTTTCCGTTTGAAAACACGCTTCAAAAGTGAAGTCAACGAAACGTATTTCTCACACGTGTAAAAGCGTTTTATCCTATCAGAAGACACCTGTCAAAACGAACTACTGATTTCATTCAACAAGCTCTATTTCCTTGAGTGCAAAGCCGTCGTTAAATATACTAAAAACGAAGTTATTATTATGGTGAAATTGATATTCAAATTTAAACTTTGATTTTTCCATCGTTTTAAGATTCTTAGCTTTAGCTTACTGTTTTGAAAAAGCTTTAAGCTAAGTTTGAAAATTAAGCTTACTTTGTACAAACCATTCTCATACAATGTAAATAATTGCTTGAGCAGACTGTCGACAATCTCAATACGTATATATTAAACAAACTTCATTGTGGAAAACGCTAACGTGCGGGATTCCTGCCGCGGCACTCGTTGGTTTTGAATATGTATTCTTACTCGTTCGATTTCAGATTCATCACCAACTCGTGGCTAAATTCCGTACGTCAGCACTTTGAATGAAGAAATCTTTAAATGTCTCAATCATATAAAGATAACGCGAGAGCAAACCTTACCTGGCTTCTTCCACGTTCTGAACTTCAAGGGCGTGAAGTTTTCTCTGTCTCTCCAGTTCCGCTCTGAAAATTACGCGAAAACAACAATTAAGTTTGTCTTTACAGAGAAGCTAAAACAAATGTTTGAAAACATAAACCTCCTTTTAGCCTAATCGGACCTTTAATATTTGTGAGCGATATATCTTTTTATGAAGTTGTACCTCGTTTCTTCTAGTCTTCGTGATTCTTCTTGAATCTGCTTTTCAAACTCGGCCCTAAAATATAACACAACGAAGTATGGAAAAGAAATGCATATAAGTAAAAAAGTAGACACGAAGATTACATGATTTTTTAGATGAGAAAACTAATAGCGCATTAAAATGTCAGACTAAGGTTACAAAAACTTAAATAAACATAAACACCAACTTTGACGTAATTACATTAGCATACCACTTAATGTATTTGATTTTCTTTTGATTTTCGCTTCCTTTTACACGGATAAATTTCAAACTTGATAACCGTGAAAATATAATGAATGTTACAGAGGATATTACACACTGGCACGAAGATATAAATTCTATTTTCGAGTGATACATTTTTTTTTAACAGAGAAAACAGTATTCATATCTTCAAGCCGCTACTTTATTTTTATCAAATGTACACAAAAATTCCCCAAATCCTGAAGCTGGCCGGAAAAAGTATGTAAACAACTTTCGCTTAAAATAAATTAAAACGACATCTGAAAACTAAAAGCTGACACTGGAACATACAAGGTTTTTGAAACATGTATTTTTGAAACTATAATTTACAAAGGAAAAGTTTCGTTCGCTGTCTCTTCTTGCTCTCATTTTCTTTCGCTGATGACCCGCGATATGTTGCAGCTTTTTGGGATCCAGAGAATCTATTTACGTCTTTCTTCTTGTTTACGAGAAACTCAATGCAAGTTTTCGGATCAAAATAGCTTTCTTTTCGGAATTTTAATTTCAATTATCTTCATTAAATCTTTTATTATGTTCTCAAATAACTTTCATAAATTTTGCAGCTATTTTCATTCATGAACGACCAGCTTGCTGTCAAAATCGGAAGGCACGTGATCGATATCTATGGAAAATATCAGTTACTCAGGTCCCGGATGTAATGGCATTCGCAGAATACGAGTGGTGTATTTTTCAGTAAAACACTCGCGTCTATATAATAATAAGAGATTAACCGAGCGCGAGGTCTGTATGGAAAAATATCAGACCGAGGTCTTGACAGCACAGACCGAGCGCAGCGAGGTTCGTACAAAAAAGACCGAGGTCTGATATTTTCACATACAGACTGAGCAAGCGAGGTTAATAATTCGTTTATTATATGACTTTTTTTACTTCCGGTAATTTATCCCATGCCTTTGTCTACGGAATTCATCGGAACTATCCAAAAGATTTCGGAAATCATCGGAAAGCATCTGAAATGTTTAAAAAGTGTTTCTTAGACACTTTTGAATTTTTGAAGATTTTCGAAAAAATCTTCGGAAGTGTTCGGAAATCTTCGGAAAATTTCGGAAGTACTTTAAAAATTGTTTTTAAATAATTTTGCGAGTTTTTAATATTTTCTGAAGATCATCATCCGGGAAACCGGTCCGAATACGCCCGTATACGGCCCGTGGGCCGAATCCGTATTTTGACAGACCGCACACGAACCAATCAGAATGAGGAATTTGCTAGGTCATATAATAAAGACTGATGCTTCATGGTGAGTGCATGCACGCGTAACCTGCAAATGATTTGTGACAGCAAAGTTAGTAGAGTGGACTGGTTGTGAAATTTAGGAGACTACAAAAGAGATTACAATGTTGCTTTGTTTCATGTTGTGTGCACTGTCACGGTTATGATCTTTTGTTCTAGGTGTAATGTTCCCTTGCTCTATTGGCCGTTTGTTCATTTACATCTCAAAGGCTTTTGTAATTTGCGCACTCTCAACGTCATATTTCAATAAGGAAAGAGAAAACAAAACATAGAACAAGGAAACTCATCGAGTTTCATATTAACCAGTTGACTCTACAAACTATGGTGAAAGCATAAAGAAGAAAAACTACGAGTGGAAATACTGATTATTCAAGCCCCTTTCCATGGTATTCTCTGTTTATAACAAGAAATTAAAAATCATATCGGAAAAATGCCGATCACTTGAGGATCAGTCATTATTTAATATGGCCGGAATGGGAGCAGAAAAAGTAATAGGGACTTTACAAGGACGGCGACAGAGACGACGACGTGAAAGAACAATAGTAAATACAATAACTGCACGTTGGAATGCATCGAGCTGAGCACCTGCACGTAATTGTCGCTAGAAACAGAACGTGAAAAGACCTTTTTTGGAGTTCTTGGGACGAAGAGGACAAGATAACAAAAATATTCTCAGTATTTGTTTATCTTTAAGGAGGAACTTTTACTCTTTCTCTGTTCACAAAGCTGAAAGTGACCTATGACCCGCAGAAACAAGTAAAGAGCAAACCAAAAATAAATTTTTTCTGAGCCGTCGTAGTTTGCGTTGCCGTCGTAGTTTCTTAAAGTCCCTAATGTCAATTGAAGAAACATGGTTAGAAGATTTTTAATTAATTCTTTATTCCAATAAATCAAACATCACGGCATAGTGCCAAGCTAAGCGTGAAAAGGGTCTAATCTTGATAGATACTCGAACGATTTCGACTAATAAGTCTCAACATTTCCACGTGGTATCATCTTTTCTCTGTTATACTCGTCCTGCCTCGTTTTCAATCCAAGATGGCGGAAGAGTGAAAAATGGATTTTCTTAAAAATTCATATACAGTTGCAAACGAATAAGTTTTTAGCAATTGATTTATTCTATTTTTTATTATCAAGGGAAATCCATAATTTTTTGTAACCGTTACCGTTATCATACATATTGGCAATGTTGATTTTCAAGTACTACCACAGAAAATAGGTTCGAATATTTGTGTTAAAACTTGTGAGCCACTTGTCAATGTAAAAATGGTTAGCAAGTACAGTTGCTTTTGCATGGTTCCAATCGGAGGAATTTAGAATCGATTATGCCCCGTAAAAATGACGTCTTAAGATAGTTTGTCCTGACAAGTTTTGCCTTTCACTAAATTCACTTTGTACTTAGCGTCTTTATTCATTGTAATTTGGGGCAGATCGTTAATCTCGATAATCTTTAATACTTCTGTTTTATAAGCGTGAGGCATTTGTCAAATTAGGCTTGTTCCTTTCTTAGGTTAAAGTAAAAATGCAAAGTAAAATATGTATTGCTTGCAAATAATAAGTATAAGTTCTCAAACTCTTCAGTTCTTTCCTGCGAACCCTCTTGGTTACAAATGTATTCAGTATTCGCAATGCAGACGCCATTATTTATCTATTCAGAGATCATTGCAGGGTAAAGAATCCGCAACATGAAATGTATGGAGTGAAAAGAATTGCCCTTATTTTTTTGAAAACTTAGATTAATATATGCTTTTTCCGCATTGGGATCGAAAAATAAGGGTAATTCTCCTCACTCTATACTACTCAGTACTATGTTTCATTTGGCTAGGAGACATAATTCTCCATACAACGTGTTTAACTCCGTTGTGGTAAACTGGCCGCTGTACTAAGGGAATTCCCTTGTCAGTATTGTTAACCCTTATTCTGCCAAACCCAGTTCCAATTACGCCAAGAATGTCTCACTCAACTTTTAAACCGTAGAGCCTGGTTTACACTTGTGAAATAAGCACAAGCATAAGCACAATCATAAGGAAACTATGTAAACACACGTGAAACACGCACAAGAAAATGAAAAGTACGCACGCGCAAAGTGGACTATGTGTTGTGTTCTTTGTTTATGCTTGTTCCACGGATGTTCTCACTGGTGAAACAAACGAAATAAGCATAAGCACAAGACAAAGGAAAATGTTTCTTGTGATTGTGCTTGTGCTTATTTCACAACTGTGAACCAGGATCAAGTTAAAATCCTGTTAAGTGACCACTCACTGTGCTTGTCTTGAAATACACATTCAGAAAATGTGTGGCGAAATTCAGAAATTGATTTTCTTGCAAGTTTGATAAAACTCAGACACTTGCAACCTTAAAGGCTGGTTCACACGGTAACATAAGCATAAGCATAAGCATAAGAATTCGATGTGTGAACCAAACCAAAATAAGCATAAGCACAAGAAAATTTTCTTATGCTTATGTCGTACAATTGCAAGTGTGAACCGGTCTCACATAAGCATAAGGCATATGTCTGCAGTTTTCCTGTCAGCAGAAAAAAACATGCGCAGTAGCTATTCAATCCTTATGCTTATATTGGTTCGGTTCACACATCCAATTCTTATGCTTATGTCTATGCTTATGCTTATGCTTATGTCACAGTGTGAACCAGGTGTATTTGATTTTAAAAATGTAAAGAAATAATGTAGATCAAAAATTTTAAATTAAGTTAGTTCTCAATTTTTATAGTCAGTTTGCACGTACATAGTAACGAATCCCTAGGGTAGGTTTCTCATCTATAAGAAACAAAGTTCGTATCGAAATCAGCGCGAGAGAGATAAACTTTAACAACTCGCAGCACTTATCAAAGCTAGCCGCAAGTGAACTACTACAAAGGTTACTGAAGATACACATATGTTTTCTTTTTAAAAATCCTTTTGTACTTAACGCTAAATTAGAAGTAATTACAAGATCAGTGAAACTGAGCAAGAATATCTTAGCATATAAATGACATGTGCTCCAAAACCGTGAGTGCGTCATTTGAGCTTAGACATAAGAATAGAGTCAATAGGGACTTACAAAAAAGGTTCCTGCACGGATTTACGTGGCATAAACAAGCTATTAGCATTTCACATACACAAAGATAAGGAAAACGTTTTAATATTTTTAACGGCCTACAAAAACCTAAAGGTATTATTTTATGAAATACAATAATCATTCCATTTCATTTTTAGGCCTATCTACCTTTTCATTTTTAGGGCTATGACGGGATACTTAATAATATGAAAAAGATAAAAATGTGCTGTTATATGTTGTTATGTTCACATCGCTTTTATCTTGTCTTCAATCCAAGCTTCAATAATCTTCTTATTTCTCTCGAGCCAATCAATATCAGCTTGGATTTTTTCCATAGCTTGTTTGACAGCCGAATCTCCAGAGCCCGCGTCCCGTGATGCGAAGAAGGACCTTAGCTGTATAAATAAATAAATAAATAAAAAATTTCAATACTGAAAAAGTGACTAAGGTTAAACAAGTTTAAGCTACCATTTACAGTAACTGATAAATACTTTGATGCCTGTTTTCTTTTCCACTTTTTACTGGAGCAACAGCTCAGGTTAGTAAATTTTCAAAAGAAAAGTGCAAAAATTTCCATTTATTTTCTCAATTATCCTAACGACAAGTTCCCAGCTGACTTGCATTCTACCTGGGTCCCAACGTTTTTTCTGTTTATACACCAGTGGAAACCATTTTATTTCTAGTGCTACCTACAATTTCGTTTCTAGGGCTATCTACCATTTCATTTGTAGGGCTATCTACTATATGCATTTCATTTCAAGGGCTATCTACCATTTCATTTGTAGGGCTACCTACCGTTTCATTTCGAGGGCTATCTACAATTTCATTTGTAGGGCTATCTACCATTTCATTTCGAGGGCTATCTACCATTTCATTTGTAGGGCTATCTACCATTTCATTTCGAGGGGTATCTACCATTTTATTTGTAGGGCTATCTACCATTTCATTTGTAGGGCTATCTACCATTTCATTTGTAAGGCTATCTACAATATGCATTTCATATCAAGGGCTATCTGCCATTTTATTTGTAGGGCTATCTACCATTTCATTTGTAGGGCTATCTACCATTTCATTTCGAGGGCTATCTACCATTTTATTTGTAGGGCTATCTACCATTTCATTTCGAGGGCTATCTACCATTTTATTTGTAGGGCTATCTATTTCATTTGGAGGGCTTTTTACCATTTCGTTTCAAGGGTTCTTTCAACAAATAAAAAATTCGTCGAAAATAATAATACTAAGGTTAATTCTGGAGCTATCTACCATTTTGTTTGTAAGGTTATGTCAACAAATAAAAACTTTTTCTTCTGAGAAAAAGAAGCTTGTGTAAGCACAGCATTTCTTCTATAGTTATTTCCAAGCTACAACTACTACTACTAATATAATTTATTAACGTGTGGATATATTGAGCCTAGCAGTACAAGCAGGACATATACCCGATGTTCCATCTATCAGAACCAAGTTAAGTGACCCGTTCCCTACGTGAGTTCCTGTGGCTCAGTGGGTAGAGCGTCTGACCGGTAATCAGAGGGTCATGGGTTCCATTCCCGTTAGGGACTCAGAAGTTTTTTCTTCTGAGAAAAAGAAGCTTGTGTAAGCATAACATTTCTTCTATAAATAAAAACTCATCAAAAATTACCGTACAAGCAACTGGTGCCACACGTTAATTATGCTTGTAGGCGCAATTAACCTTTGGAGATAGATAATACGATGAAGACTATGCAAGCGTGTAAGGTTTCCATTATTCTACGCTAGATCAGGGTAAATAATCCCTAATAAAATATCTTTTTGAAAACTTTACGTGATATTATCAAGAACAGTTTTTCAGAATTTGCACTTCACGAGGCATTTAATACATTTACAGAAAAATGTATTTTTAGTTGCACCTTAAGCGAAAAATACACAAAGTAGCAGAGTATTCCAATTATGACTGAGTGTGAACGTTTTTAAGATACTAACCTCTTGCAGTTCAAACTCGGTAGTAAACAAATATGTCACGCTGTTGACAAGGCTTGTAAGTCGGAAGGTACTTGTTCCATATCTAGAATAATGTTAAAGTTATATACAACGTATTTTTTTGTTATGAAATATCAGTTAAAAGGTACTGTATTTGCTTGAATAAGCGCCACCCCTGAGTAAGTGATGCTCCTCAATGGCCAATGCGGTGCTTATTTGAAGCGGACAGATCACTGAATTGGCGAAGGCAAAGTTTATTTGTATTTAGCAACAACTAGACTAGTTTGGTATTTGAATGATTAATGTTGCTAAAAGTTAACTCCTTTCACGAGCCCAAGTGGCCCATTGGAGCCGGCGCTTATCTCCGGTTTCTGTAGTGTGAAGTGGATGAGAATCATTGACTCTAATCATGGACACTAATCCATCGCTGGTTAGCCCCCAACAGAAGCTGGTACTCATTTTACCGACCTCGGGACGATGGAAAACTGAGTCAACTTTGGCAGAAAAGAAGGTCACACAAATATTCAACACTCGGGTGAGCCGGGGTTTAAACCCGGGACCTTGTGGTTAGAAGGAAGAGATCTTACCACTGCGCCAACCACGCCGCCGTTATTAATGTTGCCTTTTGCTAAATTTTCACAATAAATGTTTATTGAAAGAAAACGAGCCATCTCACGCTCACTTCAAACACGTTTTTTTTTCAAATAAGCGCCGCCACTCCCGAATAAGCGTCGCTACTCCCGAATAAACGCCGCCACTCCCGAATAAGCGCCGCTACTCCCGAATAAGCGCCGCCACTCCCGAATAAACGCCGCCACTCCCGAATAAGCGCCGCCACTCCCGAATAAGCGCCGCACCAAAAAGTCTGCAAATCAAATTAGCTTCGTATCGCTTTTTCTAGTAAAAACGGTATCTGTTACAATTTAACGTCATCAATTATTTAACGTCATGAAAAGACAACAGGACGAGCTTAGCCGGGAAATATAAACTAAGAGAAAGGCGATACGTTATAAAATCTACCACGTTTTAGAATAATAAATATAATAATGGTTGTGAAAATGAAAGTGAAAATGATGGTGGTGATGATGATGATAATGATAATGATGATGATGGTGGTAGTGATGATGATGATGATGGTGGTGGTGATGATGATGATGATGGTGATGATTATGATGATGGTGGCGATGATGATGGTGATGATTATGATGATGGTGATGATGATGATGATGGTGATGATTATGATGATGGTGGCGATGATGATGGTGATGATTATGATGATGGTGATG
>JAOCNB020040890.1:0-13212 GCA_026546465.2 Palythoa caribaeorum | reverse complement strand
CGGCATTTATTCGAGGGAAGCAAAAAATGATACAGTTCTTTGTCTGGCTGTACCGATCAAGCTTTACAGTTTTAGAATTACAACTTGTTGCTTGTAAACGCGTAATAACTCAGATAACTTTAATGTTGCGGTTTTGGTCTGTGCCTTTCAAACTTTAAACTTATAGTTTTAAACAGCTCCACTCTGCCTGCGCTTGTAAGAAGTGAACGTCATAAATTCGATGTTTCAGTTTCTTGTCTGTGTCAGGGTGTGGTGCAGATTCCTTGACTGGATTCCGAATTCCTTGGACTGAATTTCGAATTTCTTTGACTGGATTCCGAATTCCTTTGACTGGATTCCGAATTCCTTGACTGGATTCTGAATTCCTTTGACTGAATTTCGAATTTCTTTGACTGGATTCCGAATTACCTTGACTGGATTCCAAATTTGCTTGACTGGATTCTGAATTACCTTGACTGGATTCTGAATTACCTTGACTCGATTCTAAATTTGCTTGACTGGAATCTGAATTACCTTGACTGGATTCTAAATTTGCTTGACTGGATTCTAAATTACCTTGACTGGATTCTAAATTTGCTTGACTGGAATCTGAATTACCTTGACTGGAATCTGAATTTGCTTGACCGGATTCTGAATTTGCTTGACTGGATTCCGAATTCCCTTGACTTGATTCTGAATTACCCTGACGGGATTCTGAGTTACCTTGACTGGAATCTGAATTCCCTTGACCGGATTCTGAATTTGCTTGACCGGATTCTGAATTTGCTTGACCGGATTCCGAATTCCCTTGACTGGATTCCGAATTACCTTGACTGGATTCTGAATTACCTTGACTGGATTCTGAATTACCTTGACCGGATTCTGAACTTGCTTGACCGGATTCTGAATTTGCTTGACTGGATTCCGAATTCCCTTGACTGGATTCCGAATTCCCTTGACCGGATTCTGAATTACCTTGACTGGATTCTGAATTACCTTGACTGGATTTCGAATTTCTTTGACTGGATTCCGAATTACCTTGACTGGATTCTGAATTCGCTTGACTGAATTCTGAATTCCCTTGACTGGATTCCGAATTACCTGAACTGGATTCCGAATTTCCTTGACTGGATTCCGAATTACCTTAACTGGATTCCGAATTACCTTGACTGGAATCCGAATTACCTTTAATGTGTTCCAAATTACCTTGACTGGAATCCGAGTTACCTTTAATGTGTTCCGAATTACCTTAAATGGATTCCGAATGACCTTAACTGGATTCCGAATTATCTTGACTGGATTCCGAATTACCTTGACTGGAATCCGAATTAACTTGACTGGACTCCAACTTCCTTGATTGGCTGCCGACATCCTTAACTGAATTCCAAATTCCCTTGACTGGATTCGGAATCTTCTTTGGTTAGATTCCGAATTCGTTTGACTGAATTCCGAATATTCCTTTGACTGGATTCCGAATTCTCTTGACTGGATTCCGAATTCTCATGACTGGATTCCGAATTCTGTTGACTGGATTCCGAAATCTTTTAACTGGATGCGGAACTACCTTGCTAGATGCAGGATTCCAGGAACTGATGAGGAACAAATAAGAAAGCATTTGCTGTTCAAGGGAGGTTGTGCTGTTACCCCATGGGTAGTTTACTTTAACACTTGGATAAAGAAGTCATTTATGAGGATAATACTGCGTTTTAATGTCTGCTTAGGACAACTGGGGTTTTCGGTGACAGATTAATACAGCTTACCTACACTTCGTAAATTAATTTTATTGGCATACATATTGTAAGTTTTACTCCTTTTTTGCCATACATTCTCCACGGAGCCGGGGAGTTGATACTGACGTTTATTTATTTTCATGAATTCCTTACAAAGGTCCAACTCTGCAAGGCTTCAGAGATACCTTTTGCAATACTACATATGCTAAGATCAGTAGTCTTCATAGCGGGTGCAAAGCGTCATTCAGGGCGCTGCTGGGAAGAACAGCCAATCAAACCAGTATGAGGCTGCGGTGCTACTCGGAAACAAGCTTGAGGTCTGTATCGCACGACAGTGGTATCACCCACGATAACACCAAACCAGACGAATGCATCAAGACTGTTGCTGGTGACATTCTTGGTGTTGTAGAGAAGTAAAAGTAGTTTGTCCTTCTTCAGTGGATTGCGCAGATTCTAATCAGTTTGTATGTATGTAAAAGAGTGTATTTAAGTATGTGTTTCAATGCTGGTTTACCGTAAACGCTTTAATAAACCTCCCCCATCGAGAGATCCAAGTTTTCAATATGAATTCTTCCCCCACCTCCCCCTTCCACCCCCCAATCTTCCCTTCGATGGTTCTCTACTAATTACAAGCCCTCCCCCAACCCCTCCCAAAAACTGTTTGAAAAATTACGAGGAACACTTTTATTTGCTTTAATTACGAAAGCAGATTTTACAGTTGTTGTTCACAGCGTAACTTTGAGTTTCATATAAGGCAATTTGTGTAATTTTATGTTGGTCGGGAGGATTGGGGGTCTTGTAGCTATCTTTTATACATTGTAAATGCTTGTAGATTTTATTCATAATTTTATTAGATAGTTGATTTTACTTTATTTTTATATTGTAGACGAAGAGCATTTTTTAATGGAAAGCTACAACAAAGGCCGTTATTATATTAACTACAAATTAATAAATCTAGTACGTTGTAGGAAAGAGAAACATGTTAGTGAACCGATATAAAAAAGGGCTCAGAGCAAGCCAGGATGTGCAACCGTACACATGCAACTGTTTCGTCCTTCTTGGGACTCGTCAGTACGGTGTGTCAAAGAATAAAACACCCACACGCAATGCTAGTGATTTATTCGTGCTCAAAACCAGTAATTTAATTCCAACTCATACGCACATCCGTTCACTGACAAGTCAAACTACGGATTGATAAAAAAACAATCCTGCAGTATAGCACATGACCAAATCATGTAGACAGTGTTTCAAACGACCACGAACAACTAAACAGCCGGTATACAACGGATTAAAATTGATCTTGCTGGAAATGATTATTATTATCATCATCTTTTTTTTTCTTTTCTCTTTTCTTTTCTTTTTTTTTCCAAGTTTCGATTTCTGGATATTTATAACAGCTCTTGACTATCATATTACGTTACACGTCGCTGGAACAACCATACGGTTTTTAACCCTTTCAGCCCCAGACAATTTATCAACATCTAACTTCTCCTGACATTGGTCAAACAAAATAATATAACTGGTAATGAGAAATTAGGAATTAATCAATTAGAATAATCTGTGGAAGTTGAAAAGCCAAATTCTCCCAAACTGCTTATATAGAAAGTATGGAGCTCAGCTGGGAGAATTTACCAACACATCATTTGTCGCGTTTTGGGCTTAAAGGGTAAAGGGTAGGAAGCATAAACAGTTAACTCCCGCATAATGCTATCTCGTTACATAGTTCCAAGCATAAATGAACATGGCCAATTGAGGCCGCTGAAATTCTCAGAAGAACCTCAATGAGCACTCCTCTCCAATAAGCCCCATTCCTCTCAAATAACCCCCAAACTTTATAAGAACCCTCCCCCAGGGAGGGGGATGGGAGAGGGGGAGCTTATTACAGCGTTTACGGTATATGCTTGAATACGATTGTGTACAAACAAATGTTTAGGGGGATCATTTTCTTGGCATTGTTTGCTTCATTAGTATATATGTGCCCTTTCTAAAAATAGACAAAATTGAGGATTTCTCAATATTAAAGTTAGCATTCTAAAATAAGATTCTTCCGAAAATAGGAAGCCAATATATTCCTGTGATGCTTTTTAAAAATACAAATTTTAATTAGAAAAGGAAGACCACATTAAAGATTTTGATCCGAGTGGCCTTGCGTTTTTGGGAACTGATACCTTTTCGAACTGCATGCATTGAACCAAAACATTGGTTCAAAACTTCAATATTTTTTGCCTAAATAAATTTCAATTTTAATTCTTTTTCATTTTCGGTTAACAATGACGTCAGTTAAGATTTGCCTATAAAGTTATTTTGGTTGGCATCTAAAATACTCATTACCAAAGCCAAAACAAACTTTGCTTAGACTAAAAGTGAGCAATGCGTAGATATAGCATATTGAATTATAACCGAGGAAAAAAGCTAAATCTAATTATAGGCCTAAGTGGCCCTGTGGAGCTGGTGCTTATCTCGGCTTTCTGTATGTTATTGGATGAGAGTCATTTACTGACCCGGCCCCTGGACGGGACACTAATCTATCGCGGGTTAGATCCCAGCAGAAGCTGGCACACATTTAGCGACCTCGCGAGGATGGAAAACTGAGTTAACATTGACGGAAAAGAAGGTCACCTAATGTTCAACACTCGGCTGAGCTGCGGGGTTTGAACCCGGGACCTTGTGGTTTGAAGGCAGAGATCTTACCACTGCGCCAACCACGCCGTCGTACTTGCAGCCAAGGAATTCCAATAATTTAATAATGCACCAGCGAAGATCGTATGGCCTTGGCATCAATATTTTTTAAAATAAACGTGCAAGAAATGTTATGATCAATTCTTTTTGAACTCCCATAATTCCTTTCGGTCATGGTAATGACTAATACAGATGTCAACCTTTCCGAAATATATTTGATTGGACTAGCTGACTCGTATACACGTCTACGTGTTAACGTAACTACCAGTTTACGTTAACGCAATTGTTTTACTTCATCATTACCAGAGTCATGCAAATGAGGAATTGTGCGTCAGTTGAATACGAATATGGTCTGGTTTGCAATTGGCCAGCTTTACTTTGATGTGATTGGTGTTAAACTCGAGAACTGTTCTGTAATTGATCACTTTTGATCTATATAATAAGGTCAGCTCGCTTTGTTTTGATAACATTACTAGTATGTGTCTATATAAAGCTCTCAGCCGGTTATGATTTATGAATAAGAAGTGGATTTGAATGTATTTTTCTTTGGTTTTCTGTAAATGGTGGGGTTAGTGCCTGATATATAAAAAGACAGCGATATAAGCATTTTGTGGTGTTGTAAGAAATAGATTTAGAGGGGCTTATTGATTTGGAGGAAGGTTGTGACTGCAAAAAGCATTAACTATTAAACGTACAAAGGGGATGGGCCATTTGGGTGTTGATTCGTCCAAGTATATGAAATTATAGTCTTTTTCTAAACGATTACCCACATTTTGACTTATTTTTTCCGAGAAAAAAAAATCACTCACATCTGAAGCAAAGCGTCAATTGTTCTCAACGTTGTTCTAAAGGAACTACTACACGACAAACATAGTGACGTATGGGGTTGCGGAGGGTGATAGGTCCATACTTTTGATGCATATATATGTTTTTGAAAGCAATGATTGTAAATAACCTGATTAAAAGTGAGATTTGTTAGTAAAAAACGTAGTGTAAAGAGCAAATAAAGTGTTGTCTTATCTTGTTTTGTCTTGTCATGTCATGTTACGTCTCGTCATGTCTCGTCTCATCTTCTCTTTTGCCTCGTTTCGTCTTCTTTTGGCTCGTCTCGTCTTGTTTTGTTTTAGCTCGGCTCGTCTTGTCTTGTCTTGTATCGTCTCTTTTCGCCTTGTCTTGTTACTTATAGTTTGAAGCCAGTCAGACTTTGGCCCAATAAGTCCCAGCATTCTATTGTACCGTGACTGGCGAAGCATGGCGTAACAATGTTGCGCCCGTTGGCGTGGAACTCACTACAATGTTGGCCTTTTGCACATGTCTGCGCACGCGCACTGCCAGATTACTGTATGCAAATTGATCACTTCTTTACATGATTGCCAATAATCTTAGGAGTTGCTGCATTCGTTTTTATGCACCACGCAACAGTTGCCAACAACTCCCAATATTGTTGGTCTAATAATGTTAGGATTTGCCAGTAGTTACGTTCGTTTGCATGGGTCTTAACAACTTCGCGTTTACTGAAATTGCTTACTTGACTGTTGCTTGTAAATGCGATAATCAAAAAATAATATAAAAAGTGAGTGTAATGTTTCTCGTGGGGCTGAGGAGGGGTTCCCGAAACATCATTGTAAAGTTTGTTTGTGGAAAAATCGTTATGTGAAGCTTCCGTTATAAAATAACCGCGTGTCTGACCAATTACCTGGCAGTATTTGGTAGCAATTTATTTGTTCGCTACGAACGCCTTCTTCTTGATTTCTATATAGTAGAGACGCTTTTTGCGGCGAGCGCGAAGCGGGAGCATTTGTAGGTAAGCTGACTCAAAATGATTCGATATGATGATAATACGACAACAACTCTCCAGAACGATTAAAAAGTCGATACTAGGCCGACTAGGATTCGATTAATCACGAAGCCCTACGATGCAAGACCAACAATGAACAGTCACATGTTTTTAATTTCTAAAACGATTAATTAACAGTTAAGAAGAAGGGATTTTGTAAATGATTTCACTATAAAGCATTGCGATAAAATGGTAAAAATAATAAAATGAAAGGTTGAACGTTTAAAATGCGACGTTTCGATTTAACTTGAGTCATTATCAAGCAATGAAAGTAAAAACTGAGCTCGAATATATAATCATTCCATTATATGTTTTTTTTTCTCGTTTCGATATACCAAAGAACTTAGATTTGTTATTGAGAAACCTAACACGTTTCTCATAGGGAAAAAACAAACGAAATTGAGAAAATATGATTGCAAAGGTAACCATTGATATTCCATTCGACAATGCTCACATTGCGTTCATTAAAATTCATAAAGAGGTAAAATCATAGACACTATGTACTTTAAATCCCCGATATCCAGCACAAATTTAACACTTAGCAAATAACAAAATCTCTGGCAACGTTTCTTAGTTCAAGTAGCTGCTGAATTGAACGGTCTATAACTTTCCACTAACTTAGGGCCTGTTTACATGCGTTAGGTTAAACCTCCTAAGCGATTCAACCTAGTACTGTCTCGACAACGGGTTTGACTTTGTTTTTGGTTTACATGCAAAACTCGTAGCGCGGTAAAGCAAGGTGCTGGGTTAGGGTTAAGTAATTTTTACACTTTGACTTGACTATAAAATATGTATTTGATTTGTTTATTTGTGAGGAACTGTTTAGAAGATTGTCATATCTTTAGCCGCAAGCACTCAGCTAATTTTTTTTATCTATTGTAGCTAAATTTGATCCGTTGTTTATTGTTGTTTTTCTTTTTTTTTTTTAAATTCTGGACTGTTTTTTATTCTTTCTGCATTTCGTGAAAACAGGGTCGGTCGGATCCGTGCTATCGAAAATTAAATCGGTCTCGCCTTAAAACGATTAAAATTTACTCGAAACTGTTGTTCGTCATTTTCACGTCAAAGCGGTTCAACCCCCAAATCGTGTTTACATGCTTAAACTTGTACCTAGTGCCCGGTTCAACCTCCCACTCAGCAAGGTTGAACCGGCTGCTGGGTTGAACCGGCTAACCGGGTCAGATTTGAACCTTTCATGTAGACAGCAACAAGACATTGTATGGCAACTGGTTCATCCGCTTGCTAGGTTGAATCGGGCAGGAGGTTCCACCTCCCACATGTAAACAGGCCCTTAATTAAATTGAACGCAAATTGGCACGAAATAGGTTTGTCATAAGCCAAATCAATTAGTGTGGTTAAGTTGACACTTGATGTCATAATGACGTCACAAATATGAAATTAGCTGCTGTACAAAACCCTTCAGCCATTTAACCCATTCCCGTCTTTTAAATTGTGTCAGAAAAACCAATATTTATATTTTTCTAAAAGTTGCAAAATCAAGATGAACTTATCAATTGTGTCGTCATGATTACGTCACTGATTTAAACAGATGCAAATTAATTAGATATATGTTTCAGGGTGATATATCAAACGTATCACACGAATAAAAAACTGCTAACAACGCTTAGAAACGTAAAATAGGAAAATTAAAAAAGCTACCTACAATAAATCCGTTACATGGTTACAGAGGACATCCCAATCAACAAATTTTGCTCTCAACATAAAGTCTGACAAATTTTTAGCAAAAGTCACAAAGTTTGGCCACTATCACTTTAATAGTGCCAAAGTTATAATCAAATAATATCTGCGCGGGCACTTTGTGCTCCCCCGTGTAAGATAGGATTAAAACCTTTTTTTAAAAAAATCGTTGTTGAATAAGTGTGTCAACGTGTTAAATTTTGCTAAAGAGATGAAAACAATGAGGAAGGGAAAACAGCAACTGACTTTGGGCGGGAGGAAGTATACAAGATGAAAGAACACTTAACGGGCTTTTGATAAAAAAACAAAAATGAATACGTACTATATCGGCCCCGCACACACCGATCCGGTGAATGGGGTGTCGTTTGGTCTTTGCGAGCATACGAGCAGTGTGTTTATTTTTGCGAGCAGGAGCAGTTGTCATTTTTTTGCGAGCAGCGAGCACTTTGGGTACTCCGCTAGCTGGAATCTTTCTTTTATTAACAGGAAACTAGCTGAAAACATTTTTTCATACGTCTACGTCGTCCCCAAAACTTAAAATAAGAGGTCTTTTCGCGTTCTGTTTTGAGCAACAATTACGTGCAGGTGCTCATCTTGATGCATTCGAACGTGCAGTTAGTGTTTTGACTATTGTTCTTTACCGTCGTCGTCGGTGTCGCCGTACTGCTGAAAAGCCCTTTTCGGTGAGTTGTCCATTATACAATTCATCTTTATTGAAATAACTCAACTGTACAGAAAGAAACTACCTCTATTTCTTTCAATATAGCTCTTTAATTTGATTGATTTACAGCCTTAGCTTGACGTCTGATTTAGCATCTTAAAAGATGAACAGTTGTCTTTCTGTCTCGTCTGTTTGAAGATTGAGGTCAAAAAGAGTTGGTATGCTCACCCAAATACCTCTTTATTCTTGAGAATGCGATCATTAACACACTGACAAAACAAATTGCCTTTTTAGGTAACTTATTGCCATGATTTTTGTACCTTAGGCCGGGCTGTATTTTTAATTTTTAAAAACCAAAATTATTTTCTCGTATGTATTCAGAACCTGCGCGTTCTACTGATTTTAAGAAAAAAATATTTCAAAATTACAATAAAGAAAAAAATATTTTATATGATATTATCTGACAAACTTTAGAGAAAGCTGCAGCAATAATTGTTAACGGAAAACAAATTAATAATCAATACTAGCCTTAAAGCAACAATTAAAACTCGGCTGTGTTATGATTGGCATTTCGAGTTCAGTCTATTGAACTATTTTTGTAAAACAATTCAGGACCTTTTGCACTGTGGCGTTTTGTTAACTTATGTAAAATTTTTCTCGATCGGTTGTTGTACAATGCTAAAAATACAATAACCCTCGATGCACTTGTCGGAAACGCAGATATTTTTCCTTGCAACTTTAAAATTTTTAATCTAAAAGAACTTTCATATCAGAAACAGGTGTCTCACTGGAAAAAGATCCAAATTGTTTTCGCAAGATAATGAGTACGTATACCCACTGAGAAAATTTTATTAAAAAGTGTTTTAATAGAAAACGGTTTCTCTTCCAAAAATATTAAATGGAACTACCTTATTATAAGAAATTATATCAAGAATACCACCAGTTCTTTTTGACAGTAAATGAAACTTAAAATAAAGTAAAACATTAAGTGTAATTTGTTTTCTCTATTTTTAAAATTATTTTTTTGCGTTGTAAATGCAGTATGAGATCTGCGAATTTTTACCGAAAGCTGGAAGGAGCAACTGAAAAGAAATCACATGCTGTGCTTTTATTGCCAAGTCAAAACTTTAAATTATTTCCAGTCTTCCTTCTAATTTTTTTTCTGCGCAAATGCAGTATGAGATCTAGAGAAAGAGTTTTGAATGAAAGCTTGAAGGAGCAACAGAAATCACATTGTTGCGCCTAAACTGCCTAGTCAAAACTTTCAAGACAGCTTGACGAAGGGTCGATATTCTGTAGCAATACAGAACAGGATTCAGGGATGAATTTGAAAACACAATTGTCATTGCAATTTTTTCGGCAAGTTCCAAATACGCGTCAATAGATTTTGAAACGCCTTCAGCAATACGAACTCCAACAAAAGGCACATAGCACAGTAACGAGAGTATCACAATATATATTATTGTGTTTGAAGAACGAGAAATCTTTTTAAGGTGGATCGTGTCCCTGCCAATAGCTGATACCGTAGCCTCGGCGTTTATTCTTTTCCTATGTTGCTTCACGATACTAAAAACTTTGAAACATGCAAAGCATTGTAAGGTGAAGTTTACCAAAATGTTTGTTATCGCAATGGCGTTGAAGACAGGCCGGTTGATGTAAAACACACTGGTAAGAGAAGAAGTAAGTAAGAATAATAAGAGTACCATTATTAGCATTCGTTTACAGGTCACAAGCTCGTTGTACCTCAAATGTAACTTCAAAGCTAACAATTTGTCAGTCCCTATCGCAGTTAGTACAAGGAACGAAGTCCCGGAGAGAATATAAGAAGCTGCTGATGTGGTAAGTATAGCCCAGCAAAAATTGTCGAAGTTCTTCAGCATTAAGAAGATTTTGTTTGCTACAAATGCAGGTTGTACTACGAGCCCTGTCAGAAAATCAGTGGCTGCCAAACATGCAAGTAGTGTATTTGATGGTGTTTGGATCGCTGGAGTCTTGACAAAAGCAACAAGGACCAGTAAATTTCCAATAACAGCTGTCATTGCTGTTATCGAATTGAAAACACAAATTATCGCATAGCTTGAATAAAATTGTTCGATGTGTTTATAGTTTACGTTCAAATGATATGGCTCGCAAGTTGTTGTGGTGTTTCCAACGGCGTTCAACATTTTCTTTTATAAGAGAAAAGCATCTGTATGTTCTTACCTTATCAAGAAAAAGTATTCACATGCATGTTGAGTGGGATTTATTATAGCATTTTAAAATGCAAATAAAAGGGTAATATAATGATCACGTGTTCAGATAAGACTGATAACTAAATAGGAAAAAAGTATAAAAAATTGTTTTCTTTAATGAGTTTTCTGCTTCTTTGGCAAAACATGAAAAGCATCAAAACGTCGATTAACTATTAATTAATTTAATTTTTACGCAAGGGGGAGAATACTTTTAAGAAAACAATGCACCATATATTGTTTTTCAAATATAAAATTAAATTTTTCAAAATCCCGAAGAAAACAGTTAAGTTAATGAGGTTTGAACAAGAAATCTTTTTTGACAACCACTTCACAACCAGCTCTGAGTTTTGAATTTAATAAGACTTAAAACGCATAATATTTTCTAAACATGGAAGAAAAGAAAAGCCGTTTTTCACCAAATTAATGAACTTTCATTTCATGTTGTAAATTACACATTAATAAATGTCGATTTTCTAAAGGAAAATGTACCATTTGTTTATGAAGTAGACTACTTGTTCTTTAATCCTTCGTAATGAAAACAATTCATCTGATAAGGTTTGAACACGAAACATTTTTCGACCACTATTTTACAATCAGTTCTGGATTTATCAAGAGTAAAAACGCAAAATATTTTCTAAGCAAAAGAAAAGCTGTTTTTCACCAAAATAACAAACTTTCATTTCATGTTGCAGGTTACACAGTAATAACTGTCAATGTTTTGAAGGCGCAAGTTTTCAATTAATCGTTTTCAATTAATCGTGTTGCAAGCAGCATTAACTTTATAATAGGATATATTCAGAATCCAATATCTTTCACAATGTCAATTGACCGAAAGCTTCAGTTTAACTGCTTATGGTGTTAAAAATATAGATGTAAAATAATTTTACGTGAAAATGTTGAACTCGTATTGTGGAAAATCTATGGCGTGGCTAAAATCCCTGCTTCAGTGCATTTGCGAGAATTGAAAAAACGAAAGAAAGAGCAATACTGCTATCTTTGAGGTTTTTACCTGTATTCATATTAGAATTAAAATTGTTAAAACCCTACGGTTTACACGTATAAAATTAGAGCAATACTGTTTGCCGGATTATAGCCAACTTGAATCGTGTAAAATTAGTTCAGGAGTTAAGCTGAACTCAATCCCCTTGTTTATAACACTTGTGACGTCAAAAGCTAACAGACTTGTGCTCAGTCCACTTGTCAAAATAAACACCATTACTTTTTTTTTCTTTTGAAATTTTGTTTTAAACTTTGCATATCGAATACTTCCAAAATTGAAAAAAAAAATATCATATATTTTATTAAAACAAACCACTGGATATATGAATCAAAATACTTTTGAAATTTATACTCCAGCGAAGTTGTGAATTATCAAAATTTACATTCTTCTGTAATTTCACAGATTTTTTGACGTACGCGCCGGCAGTTCGGCATACGTCAAGATTTTCGCGCCTTTCGGACCAGTTAGCAGCTTGAATTTTTTGTGCATATAGACGGCTTTTACATGAAACTGGATCGGAAGTCATTTCAGAACGAAAATAAATTCAGTAACATGCTTATATGAAAAAGTTGAAAACGAACTCGTACCGGAACGAAGCGATAACAACAAGCTTTACAGCCTGGTCGGAACTTTTAAAAGTGGTAGTGAGCACGCTCTACTCGTCCCAGTTTTTCGGAAGCCTGCCTCTTCGCAATCATTTTTGTACAGGTAAAAACTTGTACACTCTTTACATAATACTGGAACGAATTGCAGTCGGATTTAATTCCTGATCAAAAATTTCAATCCGGTGCAAGAACCATACACAATGAGTTCATTCCGAAATGAATAATTCCCGTATGAAAAATTTTGAAGAATCTTGTAAACAGATGCAGCGATTTGTATGGAACCGTGACAAAATCGTACCGGAATGAATCTCGATCCGGTATCATACAAACACCGCCTATATATGTTTGGGTTTTCGAAACTGAACCAAAGATTCTGCTGTATTTACTAAATGTCAGATTTCCCACCAGAGAAAATGGTGTGGTTTGGGTTTGGTGAATGCAGGAACCAAATAATTGCAGCATCGATGTCTTTTAGTAACAAAAACTGAAGAAGGCGATGCTTTCTTAAACGAGCAACTTTACTGTCTTTCCGACATCTGAAAATATTGTAGTTATTCGTCAAGCTCTTTGAGTTATTCGTTTAATTGAATGACTGAAATTACTTAAATAAATATAAAACAAGATAAGATGTTTTAAAACCTTTCTTTTACGATCTGATTTCAGCTTTTGACTAATTGAATTGAATGTTTAGGTGTTTTACTGCTAAAAGTTATTCTGTTTGCATTATTAACTTTACCAGATGTGGGCCAAAATCATAACATTAACCAATTGACGTATAAGAAGGGGATAGGG
>JAOCNB020040805.1:0-13213 GCA_026546465.2 Palythoa caribaeorum | reverse complement strand
ACAGAGAAACGTCACTTCTGTCAACCCCCCCACCCCCAAACGTAAAATTGACGTTTCTTGTGGGCAAAATCGATATGCGAGGCTTCCCTTAGTTATAAGGCAATAACGGATCGCGATAGCATTTTTATCACCAAAATAACGAATCAAGGACTTCATTTTCACCCAATAACGGATCACGATTAAACCCTTTCCACCCAGTTAATAGCTCAGAGAAAGCAGGGAAAAATACTTTTTTAAAATCCATTTTCTTGTTAAGATTTGTTTTAATTAAGCACACTGATTCCTTTTTGGTCCGGGGACTCGTCCGTCTCCCTTCTCCCCCAGCCCACGGGCCTGTTGTTTTCGAACTTTATAGCAACACAAAATTTTGTATATATTTGTATTCGTATATTTTGTATATATTCATGTGTTCCTGTTTGTTTTTGATTGTGATTCAAATTATTTATTCTTACAGACAATAGCCCTTGTACGGAAAACAAAGCAAACTGCAGCCATATTTGTGTCCAGTCTCGTAACGAACTAGGCTACGTCTGTCTCTGTCCCAACGGAATGGTGAAAGCGAATGACAGCGACAAATCGTGTAAGTAAAGAAACCGTTAATGTTCACATGTTGAAACCAAGGACATTGTAGCGAAAGTGAAATTGGAGCATGCGCAGAAAGGAAAATGAAGCTTTACGTTAGGCCGAAATCACTTCTAACTAAAAGACGGTTTGTGGTAGAAGTAGGTTAATCTAGACAGTATCCCTAGTATTCAACTTTGAGCAAATGTATACTCAAAATACTGTTTTTATAGCACCACTGATAAGTATATAACAATATATTAGTTTTCGTGCAACACAAGCTGTGTTGTTGCACCTCTATTTGTAATACAATTCGCTTTCAAAGCTTCTTTTCTTTCAAGAAATAACATGATTTCTTTTTAATAGGCTTCTTCAAAGAGTTTCTTCTGGTTGTCGAGAAAAGAAACTTTGGATATGGACTGTTTGTGAAGGTACCTCTAGATGTCGAAAAACCCCACCTTACTGCTGTACCCGTAACTTCTCAAACGCCAGTTGCAGTCGATTATGACTACCAGGAACAAAAAATTTACTGGACGGACTTATATTTTGGATATGGCAAGATATCCCGAGCTTACTTGAATGGTTCAAACGTAGAGGTTTTAATCTCAGGTCTGAGTTCCCCGAAAGGCCTGGCCGTGGATGGAAGGGCGCGAAATCTTTACTTTACTGATAACACTCGCAATACCCTGGAAGTGTCTCGTCTCGATGGCTCATACAGAAGGAAGTTGTTTACAGTCGATAGCCCTTATGACGTTGCCTTAGATGATTGGGAGGCGTAAGTGAAACTCATACCTCTGTCCAACAATATTGATTTTAAATAAGACTTTTCTTTATGTCTTGTCCTATCAGCAGCTCAAAGTTTACAATTCTCCCTGCATACAGCTCATACCAAGCGATTTAATTTGATATGTTTCCTGCGTGCCGCCATCTTGAAATGTGACGTGTTTTGGTTACAGTGCCAGATCCCTACTCGTCCATTGTTATTGGTTTTATCGGGAGTGAAGACTGGCACTACAACCTAAACATGTCACATTTCAAGATGGCAGCGCACGTGAAACCAATTAAAACAAATCGCTTGCATGGCATTAGCTGTATGCAGAGAATTATCAAATTTGAGCTGCTGATGAACAACTCATAAACTCAGCCTAGCCACGGTCGTTGAAAATCCTGGAATGGGCAAAAAACGTTTTTCTAAACTTCCAAAAATAATGAAAATAAGCTGTTTGTTAAAATATTTTTGTGACAACTTCTAAAACAAAAACCGCGACTACAGGAGGCTTGATTTTTGTCCAGAAACATGTCTTACTGAAGCTTGTTAATATAGTATGGATATTGTCAAACCTTTAGCACAACAATACTTTTAGTATTTTAATACCTTAATCGTGCAATGGCAATTAGAATACGAGCTCGCAATTTCTATCAATTGCTTATAGGAATTAAGAGCGAGTATTCTAATTGTTTTAGTAGAAATCTCTGGAGACTAAACAACAGAACTACGATAATTTTTGATAAAAAAAGTTTTATTTTTTACAGTTTTCGCGTGTATACATGTATGTGCTCGGCAGTTTATCGAGTGAAACTTGTTTAAATTGATGTATCAAATTGATTTTTTTCTTACCTTCGAAAAATCTACACCATATGTTATTGCTGCCTTTGTTTTATCTGGAATTGTTTTGTCAATTAGAAGCTTCAAATCGTCTTCAAAAACGATTCAGTGAAAACCAACACTGTTAAGGACGCCATATATATTGGATCTCACAGACACTATCGATCACCTGATAGATAGCGAGTACGGTAGCCAATCAGATTACAGCATTTGCAATAGATAGTGACTAGATTTCTACTAATTCTTGATTAGATAGTTAGTTTATTATATTGGTAGTTAGATTATTGTCAAAGTTTCGGGACCAAGTCCCGGCCGGTCCCTCACCCAGGGTCTTAAAATAACTGAGGAGAAGGTGCTGCCTTTGCTCTAACATCTGCAAATAGTCAGAGATTCGCGTCTTCTCGGATAAGGACGTTAAATCGCAGGTCCAGTCTGTCGACCTTCTAGCGGGGAACTTAAAAGAAACTACAGACTTGTCGAAAAGAGTATATATAGGGTAGTGATCCCGGTGTTGTGGTCTGTCTGGTTTACTGAGAGTATTTAATTTCTTAATGTTTCAAATATATGCGAGACGCATGAAGCGTATAGTTATTAATATTTATTGTTATTGTTATCGTTACTGCTAGCGCTGTTGTGGTACACTCTAAAAACTGGATGGTTAAAACTATCATTTCAAAATGTTTATCTCAGACCCATTTTTACCATACGGTAATGGTTATTTTAACCAAAAATAAGTGGTCAGTTTAACCAATATTTATGGTAAAATTTTGGCCTACCAATTAAAAAATGGTTAAAACAACCATAGTTAATGGTTAAATGCAAAGTGAGTCTAAGATAAACATTTTGAAATGGTAGTTTCGGCCATCCAGTTTTTAGAGTGGACCTGCCTACTGTCCACCTTTCAATAAATTTAAAAGTTCAGAGTTTACGTAAAGTTTTTAAAACAAGTGAGTTAACTGATTTGAGCATTTATCACTGACAAAGTACACGTTTTTTTTAAACAAGAACCAGCAAATTTTTCCGAGGCTCACTGTTCTTAATTTTTTGACGATTTCAGCCTCAATTTGTTCCTAATTTGTTCTTATTTCTGTTAGCGGTTTTCAACGAAGAAAAAACAAAATAAAACAAGGTATCGGAAAATGAAATACCTTGCGCCACACATGTATTTGTACAGCTGAATTTAGAGGCGAACTACCTTCATTGTTTGTTGAGCAGTATTTACTCTGAATCTTTTTATGTTTTATCGTTTAGTTTTAGTCAATTTTCTACCACAAAAACTTTCCTAGTTATCAATCCTCAGCCTGAGCTTGTTATTAAACTGTTTTTAAATTTGGCAAATTTGAGCCTCGTTCTTATAAAGTTGTTCTTATAAAAAAAATGCGTGTTACGGGAAATTAAAAATTGCCAAAAATTCTTAAAACGGTAGGTTATTTCTAATGTGTAATCCCGCTTACACTTTATAAATCATTAAAACTTTACATTGTAAATAAATATTCCAAAAGTGAAATAGGCTCTGCCTATTTTCGTTTCCATGCATTCATAAATTCTATCATCTTATGTGGTTTCGCTATAGGTTTCAAAGCCATTACGTGCAACAAAATAAGCTACCAGCACGCGCTGTTTTCTCATAAATTACAAAACCAACCTCGATAACAAACTTATTTGATACAAAACAAAAACTTATAAAAAAAATTCTCCCCAACAACTTAAGGTTTGGGTGTAAATTCTGCTTTATGTGACGCCGGTATTTAACAAAAAAAACTATAGTTTCGGGGATAGAAGCGGTATATTTTCAAGTTGATATTCAAACTCCAAAATTTGATATTAAAACTCCAAAACTCAATATTCAAACTTCCGTTTGCTTACCAAAATTCCGTCAAATTCATGTTAAAACTAAATTTCAAAATACTCAAACTAAAATTTCAAATATTCAAACTACATTTTTAGATATTCAAACTAAATCAGAGTCATTACTCAATATTGTGTATTCCGCTTCTAATCCCGCACCTAGCTGCCACTTGTTGGATACACACAGACAACGATGTCACTGTTTATACAACTCGTAACAAGTGCTCAAAGAAAGTGTAACTAAATTCGTTACTTATCGACTAAATGTAGTCTTGCAACAAACACTTCCACAAAAAATTCTTAGTCCCTAAGGGGAAACAAACAGCGCTTCTGAGTTCTTTACACAATAATCATTCAGGTCCCCTTCACAGTAAGACACTTGCTGTCCACACGAAGACAGTTTCGCATGTAAACGCTCGAAAATTATTCCGTCCGGACACACGAAAACAATCTATTTTTGTTAACACTTAAATATCGTCTTCGTGCAGAAACTCGTAAATGCTGATTTTTGTAAACACTTGATTATGTGGTTTATTCCCAATCTATTTTGAGCTTGGAAAAAAAAAATGACGGATATATTATCGTCACTGCGCATGTTGACTCGTGCCCAGGATCCACAAGATTTTTAGTCGTTTCAATGAGTCGTTTTCAAAGCGTCTTCAGGTGAACGGGGCCTGGGTTTGAATGTCTCGGCTAAACCGATTCGCGACAAAATCTGGATAATGTGGAGCAAAGCAATCTCTTTTTAACACAAGAAGCTGCTGCTGTTTTTCAGAGCATCGCAACGGAAAGAAAGAATCTATTTACAATTTAAACGTAAAGTTCAAAATTATTCATCGCGGTTGGATGGTTGTCTCGTCACGTGAATATCACGCACGCTATTACAAGGTCAGCACGTGATTCGTTTCCGTGTTTCCAACTTGTTCTGTGCAGGTCTCAAACCTTGACCAGCCAGATTAACGGCGATGGTCTTCAACTGGAATTGAATTGGAATCAGTCCTGGGAGCTGGGACTATCCATGCTTTGTGCACGTGATCTGATCTCTTCCAGTTGACGACATACCCACATGGAGATGATATCCACGTTACCATCGTCATTGGAACGGATGAAAGGATGGCCCTGTGGTGTAAAAGAACTCGCATGTGTCACGTGTCAAGAAAGATAATAATATATTCAGACTATTTTTTGTGGTTACTGGCTTTATGAGCCAGAGACCATAATACCGACGGGTCGTGAAAGAAAGTCCGTAACCTGTCCGTAACTTTTCCTGAAGTTAAGCGCTGACCAGCAGCTAGTAACGTACGACATTGGATACTCGTTTGCCCACGAGTTGTGTAACCGCTGACCCGGCGCTATGTCTTTTCTTCTTGTTCTCTTCATAGAATATTAACCAATCTCACACTAAACGGCGTGCAATGCTATTTTAAAGCTTTACGTTAATCTATTGCAGCCAGTTTTATATGAATCAATATTACTTCTATGATTTTGTTTCCGCTGTGGAAGTTTTATATAGCAAACGTTACTATTATAAGAGGTTAGAAAAAATATTTTTTATCATGAGTTACGTAACTAGCCTACGAGGAATGCTACATTGCAATGTTTCCCAAGAGAGTTGACGAGACGCCATATCTGAAGGGAATAACATATGCATTGTTTGTTGGCAACCAACGATCTTCGCGTCGTGTCTTGTAAAAAATTAAATACCCAGACAGATAAACGGAGATTCAAACTCATAGTATAATTTGTCCCTATGTTATTACAATTGTTATTGTATGTCAGTAAAGACACGTACGCATTGTCGTGTGGATACACTGCGTAAGTCTGTGTAGCATTCAATGATTTATGTTCGGCTGAGCAGGGGAACGAATCAGAATATAAAAGCTTACAAACACTCGTTCAACACAAGTCGTGCTTCAGTTAATCTTACCATCAGAGCCTCCGGGGCTGGTCGGGCCAAAGGATTCTTGCGCATGCTGGGAAAATAAGAAGAAGAGTATAACTAATCCCCACCACACCGCTCTTTTTGATCAAGTTCAAGTTGTAGCTAAAACGAAAAAATGTCTCCCAGAACTCATTAAAGAATCCGTCAAATTTTTTAAACACGTCAGCACTTTCAGGTTAGATTATATGATGGATGTATGGTATACGTATATATATATTATGATATATTGGGATATTTTTTAGATTTTAGATTGTATAAAACAGTCTTCTATTATTATATATTTACTCCTTTGTGTATTTACGTTGTGTCCTCAGTTAGCTCCATAGCTAAATATATTGACACGTATTAAAATAAAAATTATTATTATTATTATTATTATTATTATTATTATTATTATTATCATTATTATTACTATTCAATACCCTGCGAACAGATCTCTCATGTCCCCACGTAAAACGAGAGGAAACAGAAACCTCTGCCAACAGCCCCGCGAATCTCTGTCGAGCATGCATGACCGTTTCCATGACGCAGTGCATGTCATTCCCACGTGCTGTACCGAACGTGTTTTGGAAAAGGCAGCGATGATATAGTCGCATGGCAACGAGCATCGCAGTCTCGCCAAAAGACAGTGGTTGATTACAGTTGCGTGGCCATAAAGCCGTCAAACCAGTTCCAAACCAGACTGGTACGTATGGCAACGAGCATCGCAGTCTCGCCAAAAGATAGCGGTTGATTACAGTTGCGTGGCCTTAAAGCCGTCAAACCAGTTCCAAACCAGGGCCCAGTTGTTCAAAGGCCGGTTAGCACTAACCGAGGGTTAAATTTTTAACCCATGCCCTTGTTTTCAACCTGGTAAAAATTGATTTGAACTGTAATTTTGAATATAGCAAATATTTTACTTGGGAAATCTGAAAAGTATTTCATAAGAACTGCAAGTATTTTCTTAAAGTAGAAATTGCTGCTTGAATTTTAGCTTAAACCAGGGTCAAAGTTAACCACCCTTTGAACAACCCAGTCCAGACTGATACGTCAAGGTTTCTGGATGGCGGCAGCTTTAAAATCCAGATCGAGCGGCTGTTTGTAGAGATCTCTCTTCCCTCTCGTTTTTCGTGGGGATATGAAAGATCTCCGCTCACAAGGTACAATTTCAACAGAGAAGATTCTCACAAGTTGAGTTTCACATTGATCAGCCTAATTAATGACACAATAAAATCATCATTTATCATCACCATCATCATCATCATCATGAGCATTAATTTCATAACCAACAATGACAAAACATATTGGTAGTATCTCAGTCACCCATTGGTGGCCGTGGTCACGTAAATACTATGTATATATCAAATGCTGTTTAAAAAGGGTTATTTCGATAATTTGAAACTCCCTTATTGGTGTTTTTCCCGAGCATGGTTAACGTTTCTCACATCACTTACAAACTCTGAATTCACGTTCATTATTATTACTATAACTATAACCACCCCTATCACAAAGTGACATTCCATTACCTCCATTGATAGCTCACCCACTTACCACTGTGAAATAAAATCTGCAAAAGCCAAAGAGAATCTTCCTTCAGGTAAACGGGGAGGATTCTGCAAAATTGTATTTCAAAATTAATTACCTGGGAGGTATCAAGAATAACTAGAAATTGAAAAATAAGAAAACTCTTAACATGTAAGAATTTGTATGTATAATACAGCTTTTTGTCGATGGTGTATCACAGACACCCATCTATGTCATGCAATTCTTGTCAGTCTTGTTAGGTTTTCTAAATTTCTTATTTAGTTTGTTTATATCGGCATCAGAAATTATATATCAGATTGTTGAGTTGTACGTAAGGATAAGTGGCAGCATCTTCTGCTTATCAACTATCTAATTTCTTTTTTGTTTTTTGTTTGCATATTTCTGCCTCAAAACGAAGCAACATTACATAACGATAAAAAGAAAAGCAATGTAAACAACAACAACAACATTAACAAACAAAAACAAATACAGCTAAGCACATGAAGGAAATAATTGGCAAGATGGTCTCACAATGTTTTCCCTTACCTCGTGAACAATACACTGTAGTAATTCAATTGGCTTGGAAAGAAAATAAAAACGATTTTAGTGTTCTGTGTGTGGAAAAGCAAATCTTCTTTCAAAACCCACATTCACAACTACGTAACAAGCAAAAGCAAAAAACCACAGTAGTATGGAATTTAATCGAAAGTGCAAATGCTTTGGCCCGATATTCCTCAGGGCATAAAGAGGATGCATGACGATGGTGATTGTGATCTTGATGATGGTGTTGTTGATGATGGTGACGATGATGATGATGACGATGATGATGATGACGACGATGATGATGATGATGGTGATGATGGTCACGACAATGACGATGGTGTTGTTGTTGATGATGTGGTGTTGATGACGATGATGACAACAACGATGACAACAACAACAAAACGTTTTTATTTGCCTCATTTCTTTAAGTACTATATAATAACAAAAGGGATAGTGAGAAAATATTAAGGGTATTAGCACCCTGAAATAACTGAAAAGCTAAAAGTACCAGGAAGCCATAATGATGATGATGATTATGATGATGGTGATAAATAACAATATGATGTGACACAGCATTGTCCAATACAATTTATACTCATGAATTTGAAAAGTATTGTAATTAAAATAGATCAAGAGATAGGCACAGAATATAAGTGTGTCTAGTAACACACAAACTGGGAATGCTGCAAAGCATCACTGACATCAAGTATTTTCAAACAGAACCTTTACTTACAAGTAAGGTATCCACTTTGCCTGGATTCTCCTGCATGTAACGAATTCGATAAAAAAATTAATAAAGTAAAATTTATCATGAACTCATTGCTTACTGAAATAATTTGGTAGATTAAGACGAGGAAGCCTTAGAACTCTGACTGCTGAAAAACGTGGAACAGAGGGCAGACAGAATCTCCAAAGCCAAAAGTAACGACACTAGCACTATTGATCTGTATTCTATGTTTAGTTTTCTGTAATTATTGTATATAAATAAATAAATAAAAATTAAAAAAAAGTAACGACATGAACACTAGGGTTTTCATGCCGCTAATGATTAAACCTTTAAAAAAAGGATATTTCAACGTTTTTATCCAACAAAACCTGTAGTTCATTTAAAATTTGTATAGGTAATCAGAAGGGAGAAAGCTGAATGTATATATCTGAGTTTTAATCCAACTGGTCCTTCATCAAATGATGAATAGGCCGTTTGGATGCAGCTGCAGTACCTACCGTGGGATATGGAAACCGCCCTAACGACATCTGCAAAGAGATCAAGGAAATACTTGTTAAAATAATTCCAGCTACGTTTTCTATGCAGCTAGGGTTGCCGCTATTTACCGGATGTGAAATTCAAGGACTTTTCCAGGACTTTCCATGACCTTTTCAAGTAAACCCAGGACCTTCTCAATCAAATAAAACTTGAATGCTTTGTACATTGTTTTCATAAATCAGTTCAATAACGCAGATACTATATTAACAAGCTCCAGAAGATTTGTTTCTGGACAAATATCAAGCCTCCCGGAGTCGCGATTTTTTTTTAGAACACTGTCACATCAAAAATATTTCAACAAACAGCTTATTTTTATTATTTTTGGAAGTTAAAAAAAGAATGTTTTGCCGGTTCCAGAATTTTCAAGGACCACGACCCAAATTCAAGGACTTTCCAGGGACTGGAATTTTTTTCCCCAATTCCAGGACTCAGTTCCAGGATTTTCAAGGACCGTGGCAACCCTGACTATGGGAGGTTTTCAATTTCCAATTTTTACCCTCGCCTTTAAATATTGCATCCACTATTCCAAGTGTTTTTAACGACTTGCACAAAACTCTGGGACAAAACGAAACGAAATGAAACAGATCCACAGAACAAGCTACAAAACGTTTCCTACCTCAAGTAATGAAACTCCAAGACTCCAAAGTTCAGAGCGAACACTATATTCACTTCCAAGGATTCTTTCAGGCTACAATAACAATTATATAGTGTAGTTGTTGGTAGTTAAAGTGTATTGCAATGGTTAAGGTTTCGAAAGCTTCCATGCAGTGGCACGTACTAACAATTTTCAGAACTTAGTAATCATCTTTTTTATTGTAAATAATTGCAACTGTCAGTTGTAAAGTGATCAATAAACTATCTATTGATTCTTATTAACACTCGTCCAGAAACACTTCCCGAAGTCACACAGGTATCACAAGATCTTCAATAAAAACCGCTCTATTAAAGTAAGCTACAGCTGCATGGATAATATGGAAACCACCAAGAGAAAACATAATAAAAAAAACCTCAATCCTCCTCCGAACAGCCAAAAGAACAAAGGCAATAGCGCAGCGCACCGGTACTAAAACTAGAAATTTCTACCACAGGTGACTCAGACAAACAGAGGCATGTTTGACAAGAAAGTCTATAGAAAAAGTAGCGATTTTGTAATCATAACAAACGAATTTATTTTTAAATTTCAAATAATAAGTTCCGTTCAAAATATTGCATTAGCCGCCACCCGATTTTCAGTTAACAAGTTATTTAATAAGTTAATAAGTTATTTACCCTCGAATTTCGAAGCTCTAGAGCTAATATCTTGGAGCACACACAAACTACGACACAATTAAGAATCCCAACTGGCAGGAGGCAGACCAATTGGCTATTTACAAAGCGTGGAGGATTTGACTCTGGGATTTACCGAAGACAAATCTAACTAGTGGTCAGAGCGGGAGTTGAACCCGGGCCAACACTAGACCATGCTTGCCTCCTTGCCTCCACTTACACAATAGCTGCTTCGTTTGTCTGAATCATGACGTAATACGCGCGCTGCGCTATTGCCGAAACAACAGACATGCCTTCTGAATCAACAGCTGTCTCCTCCTGAGTGTTATATACAAAACAAAACTTACCAACAACAACGACTCCATCGGTAAATATTTCATAGGGCTGACTGAAGGCAAATTCAAGCATTGTTTCACAAAACACACTCTCTCAGAAACAAGATATTCACCAACAATGAAAATTACCACAGATTTATGTGCCAATGCTGAAAACTACCGGTAGTCCACTAGTCCGGGACAAGAAGAATTTGATGATGGGCAAGTAAAAAAATGTACTTGCTACCCACCAGACTGGCAGCAACCTAGAAGAAGCTTTACATGAAAGATTTTTTTCATAAAATGATAAAATGATAATTTGTTCCTTCTGGTTACAATGTATGAGAACTTATATAAATTTTTCCCAACGTTTCGACAAAAATCTGTGGTCTTCTTCAGCGGTAAGTGATTTGCTGAAAGTCCTATATATGTGTACTAAAAACAAAAGAAGGTACAAGTATTTACAAACATGCTTTATCTTTTACACCAAAGTGCGATACTCGTGGGGAAGATAAATTCCGTCATCGCGACTGAGTGGATTTTAGCATTTGTTAACTTTCCACGCTTCAAAGGTGCTTCTATTACGTCATAATGCGTTCGTGCGTACGATCTTTGCAGATTCCCAGGAGAATGGAATGGTTAAATTTAATACAGTGTTCGGCGAGAGCAGATTTTTTTTATTATTTTTGTTCCACTGCTTTTTTCTATTCTTTTAAACGTGTGGCGAACTTTCTTTTCGCTTTTTTTACAGTCCCACATGGAATCGACTAAATTGCTCCGCAAACAATCTTTTTTGTACTCACTACACCAGAGACTAGCAACAAAAAATGAATTTCAAGCACTACTAACTAAAGCGTCTTTATTATGCCACAATAACGCGAATTTTCGTTTGACTAACCAAACTCATCGCAGTTCACTTAATTTTAAAAGCACTCAAAACAATATAATAAGAAGAGAAAATGATTCAAATATACTCTTATATTTCAGTGAGCTAACTTACCGCCATGTAAGCATTTGTTCCAACATACGTTGTAGCTATGGAATTCACAAGCTGGAATAAACAATTATATCAAATTTTGTCAGTGTGAATTCGTATTTGTATCTGAATTAACATCTCAAACTGCAAGCTACGTTTACGAATTATTAAGAGACAGTCTTTTCTGAAACTAAAATAAAAATTGAATGAATGGAAAATACTGAATGGCGGGGTGAATGAACTGAATGGATGGGTGAGTGGGTGAACCAGGCGCCAGATCATTTTCGTTCAAATAAAAAACTTGGTGTACATAGAAATAAATATGTAATATAGATCTCCACTCGAACGTTTTTTAAAACTTTAAAACATCTCACAGTGAAACTTTTCCAGATGCCCCATATATTAAGGACACAGATTTTTAGGAGGCCACGAAGACTTAAAAAAGTCGGACATTTATGTTTTCAAAAATGTAGTATGTGGCACCTTTCTCATAATCCCCTTTACCAAAATAATCAAAAGACAAAAGTAATTGACAAAAACTAAATTTGAGTACTGACCATCATAGTTTTATCATCAATGATCAAACAAATTCAGAGTTGTCATGAATATTGGACGAAATCTTAGAAGATAATATGTCTCTAACTGTCAGCGGGTCTAAATGTGCTACCGTTTCTTTAATAACCCCACTTCCATGAAAAGCCTGGAATTTAATAGGCCCCAGCTACGAGAGTTATTAGAAAGCTGGCGGTATTTGCAACGTTCTGTACAAGAGATGTTCATGATCTGCTCACCTGCCGACTGACGCCAAAGTCGCACATTTTCACCTGCCCTCGTGTGTTTACAAGGATATTGGACGGTTTGACATCTGCACGAGAGAAATAGAAAAATAGTTATATACAAGTGTACAGAGATGCATATTATACTTACCAAACAATCACTTGAAAGTTAATCAGTACACCCAGCCCCACTACATTACACTTATAGGGTGTCAGGTTGGCATAGTGGTCATCATTAATGCCTATAGTTCCCACCTCTAAGACCCACGATCGACTCCTGGGATCCACAGGTGAAATTTAGTTTTGATATCAGCATGTAAAAGAACTTTTTTTCAAGTCCAGAATCCATCAACATCTACCTCGGCCATGAAAAATCTGAACTTGGCTTTCAGCCTTGGTAAAGATTTTCAAGACCTTGGTAACAGTGTTTGACAATCTGGACCTGTAAGCCAGCCAGCAAAATAAGAGTGTTACTAAAGAAATGATACAAGGATTGCTAATCACAGGGCTTTTCTTGGACTAAAAATTCAAGGACTTTTCAAGGACTTTCAAGGACATATTTTCCATTTTTCAAGGTTTCCGCGCACTGCAAAATCAAAGGATTAATCGTTTTT
>JAOCNB020040804.1:0-21453 GCA_026546465.2 Palythoa caribaeorum | reverse complement strand
GTAATGATCAATGTTTCGCTACCGTTATTTGCAAAGCAGAGCAGGTAAAATTATTTGGAGGGGGGAGGTGGGGAGAGGTACGTGGAGGGGGTATTTAACAATTATTCCAAGAGCGCGTGTTGGATATGAGATGGTAAATAGTCAACGAGGCGCGAAACGCCGAGTTGGCTATAAATTATCTCATATCCAACAAGCGTGAATGAAATAATTGTTTTATTAAATTTAACGAGCTTTCTGAAACTTTCGATACTAAAAAATTCAGCTTCGCCTCCCGCACAAATTTTTCAGCTTGGCAAAACTTTCCATATAAGGTCATTTGGTATATGAGCTGATAACCGAGATTGAATGAACCAATCAGAACACTAGAAACGCAGTATTCGCGGTTGGAAATTTAATAAATATATAGAGAGCGAGGAGAATCATCACGTTGGAGGTTACACGTTTACTGGTTTAAAGTAACTTACCTTCTTCAGTGGGTCCAACTTGCTGGGCTCCGTGTGGAGACTCTACATATACCACACCCCCAGCCTTCAACTGGTCCATCAACCGTTGATTCTCTTCACGTAACTCCCTAATTAGTTTCTCTGTTGGACTCTCGTTAATGACAGCCTTGGTTTTGATAGCCTTCGCTCGATCAGCTAGGCCAAACAACCACATGTGAATTAGAAATGCACATTGTGAAAAGAACTACCAAGAAACTACTTGTAAATGTTTGAATGGCAATTAGTCATCATGATGATATAATGTGTTAAAAAACGTTGCAACTGATTTGATTTAAAAACATTTTTAAAACTTTTTTTGGTTAGATATATGGATAAAAAAACACTTTTAAAACTGAATTTTCGGTTGAAACTCGCATCCCTCCTTCAGAGTCTCGAAACAGACTTTTCATTCCCTGCAACTATAAAGCCACTATACATAAAGTGTAACCTCTTTTCTTTCGTCTAAGACATTAAATGTTTTTGTTTTTGGCAAACAATTCTAATCTTTCTACCTACAATTTTCAATGTTTTTGGCTATCAATCAATCAATCAATTAATCAATCAATTAATCAATCAATCAATCAATTAATCATTTAGGCACTTGCTTTTCTTTTGTATGTACTTTTTGTGTATTTCAGTTGGTGAATGAAGGCTAATAACTTGATCTAAAACACTTAAAGTCGGGCGTCTAACCAGAAAACCTCGCGGTTCATTTAGGGCCTGGGCATCTCCTTCGAAATAAACTGTCACATAGCAGTCGTTTTGCATATTTCAGTTTATTTTGGTTTAACTTTCTATAGCAAATTAGCCTTTATGGTTTTGCCGCTCTATTGTTTGCATTTCTCTTTTGTTTTCAAAAAGTGTTCTTTGTTTGAAAATGATAAAGCAAATTGTTACTTGAATTTCGCCACTTTTCCAACAACTCTTGCAGAATAAACACGGTCGCGCTTGGTTGAGGTTAAAGTTGATGTCCGGCCTCTTCTGGCCAACTGAAAAAAAAAACTGCAGCCGAAACAAAAGCGGGACTTCATGAGCTACTTCCCCGAAGATCGTTGTTACAATACTATATTTTGGAGAATTGTTGTCTTTCAAATTAATTTTCTTTAAAATATAGAATTTATAGAACTTATCTCAATGTAGATGCCTAGAAGGAAGTGCAAAATAAATGTATTGTATTGTATTGTATTGTATTGTATTGTATTGTATTGTATTGTACTGTACTATTACTATCACTTTTAGTTATAGAATGATATTTTCGAAACTGTTTTAGATTACAAAATAGAGAAATTGTAAGCCACCTGTATTAACCTAATAACATTAACCTAATTAAGGCTAATCGAGACAGGAGACCTTTAAAGGAGTATATACAATTGAGGTCAAGAAAGTTTTAGTAGTTTAGCTATTTCACTGATTCGTAATATTGATCAAAATGAAATAAGATAGGATTAAAAGTAATGAGTTATCCTCAAAAAGTCGGGCTTACCAAAACGCAAAGTTGACAATGTCTCCTCAAAGTTAATGTCAGCTGGACTCAGTGCAGCAATCTAAGAAAATACAAAACACATAGCTTAATATCTAAAAACTGACATGACCGCCATCAAACATACGCACTTACAAAGAGTAATTGCTAGGCCCTTTATCAAAGGTCGCACCGCATACGGGAGATGATGGTGTTTGAAAAATTCTGCCCCACCAGCATTATATTGTAATAGTTTTCGTTTGCACAACGGCCGTAATATCTGTGCCATCCAGTCACCAGATGCCTGGTTCAAATCCATTTTCAAATTCAAAGTTGACTCACGGCATTCGACGTTTCGGCATCCTCTCGATGCCATTTTCAAGATTAAAATATTAACATGCCGAAACGTCGAATAAATCTTGTCGTTTTACTTTATATTTGCATGCTCTTGTGTCAGCAAAACTTTATTGATTAAAAGTTGACTCAACTTCCCATATTTAGATGATTGGTGAGGGCCCGGCCGATTAGCGTTAACACAGGGATAATTTTTTAATGCAAGGCCTTGTTTACAGCCTTAAAGAGCCTGGCTTGAGCTGTATTGTGGGGATTAACAGATTTTTATTTGGGGAAATCTTGACAGTTTTTTAAAAGAACTGCAAATCTCTCTCTGTAGAAGAAACTGCTGCTTGATTTTTGGCTTTCCCTAAGGTTAAAGTTAACCCAGTTTTGAACAACTCAACCCTGGGGGCTAACCTAAGACGGACTTGTGTCCCGTTCAAGGGGTCGATGACTCTCACCTACTGATAAATAGAAAGATCCACTGAATCGAATGGGTCAGTTAAGCTTGTAAAAGGATTTAACTAGCTTAGCTTAATTTTATACAAACGTTTTTCGTGCTTGATTAATCAACCTGGTACCATTATCTTGCTTTACCACCAAAAAATTTCGGTAATTGCAGAGAATTTCTTGCCATTAAAGGCAATGAAAAGACAGTCTTGTTTGGCCATTCAACTACCACAATGGTCTATAGTCTTTCTGCTTCCTCCTAAGGTGTTCCACGCGTGACTAACCAAAACCTTTATTATATTGTTTTCTTGCTTTTATGCTCAAGATATCCCCTCGTTTGACCAATCAGACAACCACTCACCATTACAGTTTTCCTGTTTCCACCTAATTACAAGGCATTCTGTGCCATTGCTTGACCAATCAGAGACCTACCATCACATCTTGTTATTTTCCTAGGTATTCTGTGTTTGACCAACCAGAGACTCACCATTATTGTCTTACTGTTTCCGCCCAAAGCGTTTTTTAGCAGTTTTGTAAGAACAGAATCTCGGAATGGAACTGCAAGATAAGCAGATTACATTAATCCTCTTTGTACACTAAGCAGTATTTTTATAACAAAGAAAAATTGGGAAAAAAAAGTTATACATGGTGACTTACCTAAGGTATTCTTTTTGCCTGTTGCTTGATCGGCCAATGCTATATGAAACCAAAGAAATATGTAAGCGAGATATCAGGCTTGACTTTAAAATAACACTCATTTAACCACTTCAAAAGTCAATACAAATTATGTCTACTTGACAGCCAGGACATACCATGCAAAATGTGTAAATAATAATTAAAAATTAGCTTTTCCCCCTTTCTTCTGGAAATTTCTTTCAATGCAGTAGTCCAGTGGAAGCTTAACGGTTGTGGGATGTGGCTTTAAGAGATGAAATTACCAGTTCAGCACATGTGTGCCAGTCGTAACTTGTAGCCACTATATTGGGCACTATGGGCACATGGGTAGCGGGCATTACCCCTTTATATACCCTCAAATTAAGTGAGCCTGAGTGTTAGCAGCCGTGGACATCTGTTTCGGCCTTATTAGGTCTCGTCAGCACAGCACATCTAGAAAACAGTCTCAGCTTCCCATAGATAACAAGAAGTTAAGTAAAAGCATAATGCTTGTGGGATGTGGCTTTAAAAGATAAATTCACAATTTCAGCACATTCGTTGCAGTGGTAACTTGTAGCCACTTTTTTGGGCACTATGGCCACATGGGTAGCGGCCATTACCCCTTTATCTACCCTCAAAATAAGTGAGCCAGAGTGTTAGCAGCTGTTTGTTAGCTGTGCCGGGCTGAAAAGGCCAACTAAACAGCTATCCACGGCTACTAACACTCAGGGCTCACTTTATTTCAAGACAGATAAAAAGGGGTAATGCTCGCTACCAGTGTGGCCATAGTGCCTAATACAATGACTGCCAGTTACCACTGGCACACGTGTGCCGAACTTGTGATTTTATCAATGCTGTAGTGGTTAATACGAAAGCTTAAGCTACTTCAGCCACGACGCTAATATTCTATAGTATTTATATAACTCTATACTTCCTCTATGTTATGGCACCTTCAAAAGTTTGTTATTGTTGTTTTTACTTCTGTAAGCTCCAAATAATGTGAATAAAGAATTAAACTGAATTAAAAGAAATCTAAAACCGCGATATACTGTACGCTAACCATGCCTTCAATAGTTGTTTTGTTAGCTAAGCGTGTATATCACATGAACTAGTTAATTTTAAGCGTAGCTTACAGATAACACATCTCATTATTCAAAGCTCTGCGAACATGTTACAATGACCTTAATAAAAAGTTAAATATATTTGAAACCACTAATCGTGTTGGCGCATTCGTTCACGTTGTTATTACAAAGGGTTATCAACTCCACGTGCCTTTAATACAATTTCCAAGGGTTGAAAGAGATTGGTTGATTGCTGATCCTTCTTTCAATCGATCCCCTGTTGCTCCAGTCGAATCTGCACGTTCACTATAATAAAAAAAGGTGGAATAACAAAGTCATCCGTGTCTTCATCATCTAAAACAACTTAAGGTATTCATCAATTGCCTCGAACTAAAGTTCTTATCTATAACATGATACTGAGTTTAAAATGCTAAATGTAAAAATGAGGGAAGAAACGTTTACTGGCTTAATTCTCTCACCTTCCAGCCAAATCTACCAAATTAACGATGGAAGACTTAGTCATTCCTGGAGTGTTCGCCTTGTTCGTTTTCTGGACAAAATTTATGGCCACGATGGTGTGTGCCCGGCTATGAAAACAAAACCAGAAAATATACAAACTGAGACTTTGACTGAAGAGCAAATACTTACACAAGACTTGAATTTATTTGTTTACAAATGATGAGCAAATAACCTCAAAACATGTTTTGTCATCCTGTTGGTATTCACCTACTGACCTGCTTGTTGCGTTCATGTTTGTAGCAGCCACAGTTCTACTTTTTGTGCCTTCCGCAATCTTGTTATCGATGTCCTCATAGCTCTTCACTGGCACAGTAACCAGACTCTCCACTGAAATTCAGATAGAAAAACGTAATCACAACGTGAGCATTTACATTATTTATTTTTCATTTATCATTTTCTTTTCATATAACAAGTATTAATTAGTATTAAAAACAGATTCTAGCAAAACAGATTCAATAAGATACCCATATATCCACATAAAAACAAAACCAATGCATAAATGCATGTATTTGTGTTTGACATCAAAATAGATTCCTAACAACTTATAGGGAAATTGACAACATAAAAGAGATATTTGTTACAAAAGTAAATTGGCATATCAATACATTTCCAAGAATCGAACACTTTTAACTTTAAATAATTCCTTTGTTTGAAAACGCTGTCGTTCTTGGCTTATTGATTTCTCAGAAAGTCGGATTGAAAAGTTTATCTAATGCATGAGCAAAATAGGTTTTCTACTTCTTTTCAAATTTCAAAACAGAAATGCACCAGTTATGTGTGGATCGATAGGTAAAGCTATTCAACCACTCACCATAAAATCCCTTAGATGGGTGTTGCCTGATTTTCAATCCTCCTTTCTTCTTACTCGCAGGATTCAGCAGATCCGCAACCTGAGTGAATAATCAAACTCAACTGAATCAAAATAAGAAAATGGCCGAATCGAAACAATATATTCATTTTTTATCTATCCATGTCATTTCAGTTTTATTCAATTCCCCTGTATCCACAAGAAAGGTAACATGTACGTCAAGTCCCTGTCTTGTTTACATCAGACGACGACATTATTAGAAAATGTCATTGCTTCGCATCACTCGAACGTTTCAAAAGTTTTTGATGGAAACCTTTTAGACTACTGTTTTTTTAGCAACTAAAAGTATAGATCAATTTCTTCAGTTACTGCTAATCTCTCACTGGTATTAACAGCCTAATATTTGACGTCAGAAATTATGGTAATCTGTCTAAAATCACTTTGTAGTAACCTGCTGACTGCCTGTCGCACACAACACCATAAATAATAGCTCCATTACAAAATGTGTGTTACGTCCTTCTGACCTTCCTATATCCAGAAATTGTGTAAACATAAAGGGGATTTCTTCATCACACCAATGCAAGTACGAACCTATGTAGATCTATGTGGGAATTCTTTATTCATGGTGCACACAGGTCTTGAAGGAGAAGAATTTTAATCAAATGGCGAAGGAGGGAGGCTCAAAAAATGTAACTGAGTTCAGCAACGAGACAGCAAAGAAAAAGAGGAATCATAGCTACACTTTAAAATTCGATGATAAATAAAATTTATAAATGTATGTATGTAAGAGACGATTTGCAGAAATGCAAACAGAACAACTAGACAGTATTATCTAAACATCGCAAGTAAAACAAACCAAAAACTAGGGAGACTAGGTCCAAAAGACTTTTAGACGCTCTGATTGGTTCTTTGTCATGTTATTATGCCAAAGGTTGTTCACACTTGTTTTTTCCTTCCACAGTCGAAACATAACGTCATAACGACATAAACATAACGACATAAAGAAATGAACTAACAGATAAGTTTATGAGCAAAACTCACTAAACATTTTCAGTACTTTAAAGGACTCCATCGTGAATTCAAGAACTTTGAAGCACTCCTTCGTGAATTCAAGAACTTTGAAGCACTCCATCGTGAATTCAAGAACTTTGAGGCACTCCTTCGTGAATTCAAGAACTTTGAAGCACTCCTTCGAGTGAATTCAAGAACTTTGAAGCACTCCTTCGTGAATTCAAGAACTTTGAGGCCCTCCTTCTTGAATTCAAGAACTTTGAGGCACTCCTTCGTGAATTCAAGAACTTTGAAGCACTACTTCGTGAATTCAAGAACTTTGAAGCACTCCATCCTGAATTCAAGAACTTTCAAGGCCTTACATTTAAATTTTAAAATTCGAGCACTTTCAAGGATCTCTCCGAATCCTGTATATTGCTCCATATTTCAAACACAATAAAAAGAATATCATACCTGTTCATTGTATATCTCTAACATACTGAGGGTGACCTGCAATTTTTTGTAAAATAGATTTTATCGGTTATTAAAACGTTGTTTTATAGAGAATTGAAGAAAATTAATAAGGTTTGTTGGTTCTATCAAAAAACTAATTCCTAAAATGACAAACTCGATTGAATCTTGATGCAAAACTTAACTACCACGTTTTACTAAGTTAAACAGAAAATAGGTAGATGGAATAAAAGCGAACGATAGGTGAAGGAAGATAATTATAAATTTTTTAAGGTTGAAGAATAATGATAAACTGTTACGTCCTTACCAAAGTTAATCAAATTGTCATCTCTTACAAGTTATAACTCTATATTTGCCAGTCCTTCCAACTAGCTTGAACAAAAACAATTCGACCTGTTGTACGTGCCCTAAGTTAGGCTATCTTGGTCCCTTCCCCACGGAACTAACTGAGACTACAGCACCCAGTCGTAACTCTAACTAATGCTGACAACCATCCATGTGAGTTCTAATAAGATAATAATCCCACCAAAAGACTCAGGTACGAGCTGCGATAGGGTCCCAAACTTTTAGTCCAAGGGATTGAAATCACCTAAGTATATTTGGTCCCCTTTTCTTTCAGTTAGGCCCCACTTCACATTTTCCAAATTATTTCAGTTTAATTGGAATACACTATTTTAGGTTTATGGAAAGCTTTGCTTTCTTTCCAAAGTATTGTTCGCTCCCGAGGACAGAAGTCAGTGATTTACTTGGCGTCCAACTAGGTCTGGTTCCTCAAAACCCGATTAGTGCTAACACAGAATTAAGTAAATTTCTTTAAACCATGTGTATCTTTCCTACTTTCTATCTAGCTTGGTTTGGGCTGGAATTTTGAGGTTGAAATGTTTGTTTTATTGGTAAATCTGAACAGTATTTTATAAGCATCGCAAAACTTTACTTCTGAAGAAATCACTATTTGAATTTTGCTTTAATCCAGGTTAAGTTACTCGGGGTTTTGAGGAACCGAGCACAGCAGAATGTCATAAAATTTGCGTAAAATGCCACTTTTGCTCAACTGGAATCCGTCTTCAGACACTGTCGGGCCTGTGGCACACAACTACTTTAAATTCTTAACAGTTAACCCGGGTCCTCCTATATTCAGCCAAACAACACAATTAGATCCACACTTTCACACACCAAGGAGATGAGTTTGGTTTCTGTTCCTTTCCCAAAAGCTCTTTTAAAAGTAAACTGTGCTTGCCAATTAAGATAACTTTACCTGGAATTCTGTTGTTTGATCTGTTTTCTTTTTTTCTTCGATGCTACGGAAAAGATCTTCACAGAATATGGGAATAATTCCTAAAGAAACAAAGGTACATTTGAAACTTACACCTGTAATTAAAGAATGATGTAAGACAAACAGCTTGTACAAACAAGACCTTCATTTTGTTATTCATGATGTACGTTTTAGTTTCATATAACGTATGATAAAATCCGCGATCGAGTACCTGATAAAATGCGAAAAAATAAAATGAATAAAATTGATATCAGGTTCTTAAAAGTTTGTCACGGGTTAGGATAGCAACGCGCCTTGTACCATTCGCGCTAAAACCTCGTAGATGGCGCGTAAAAAAGCAAACTCCGCCGAACTTGGTGCTGCTATGAGCTCGATGTTTGCCGTCCAGCACTAACGTTTTCTTGCAAAAAGTATACGTCCAAAGTTTAAAACTTTCCATGCTATGATATCAAAAATCATAAATCGCCAATTTTGCTTTATGATGTACTATTTCATTACACATGATACATTGCTAACATAACTCAACACGGCTGCTTGCTATTGTTGTTTCGCGTCATTTGCAATTCAAATATGCCACGCATTTTGTTCAGTTGCCCCTGTATCTGGAAAAATGGCCCTTATTTTTTCACCTTTGGGGTCATTTGTTCTAAGGTAATTTGGCCAACCCAACTCCTGATTCGTATTTATTTTGTAAAGTGTATATAATCTGAAATATGTAAAAAGTCCCCTAAAATGCACAAATATGACGTTTAAAAACATTTTTCAGTGTTTGCAAAAAGGAAGATAAAAGTTGAGCGTTGCAAAGCTGGTGATATCACAAAACAATAAAAGGAATATATTCGGTTGAAAATATTATCATAAAGGGCTCTTTCACTGGACTATTTAATTGTGATACAATATTATGATAATCATATCACTTCACCTATATGCATTTTTTTTCAATGACTGATATCATTTCATGACAGCTTAAATATTACATAGATATTTGTCCTAAACGTACAAATAATTTTCTTCAATCAATAAGCAACTTATTCTATTTGAGGTGTATATGTCAACATAGTAATGATTAAACATAATTTTAATTCAGCCAGTTTAGTAAAATGTTAATTGAAGAATTAAATCTTTTAATGGACCGGTTACTGAGGCGCTTTCCTCGTCGCCTGTCACGTGATCTGTCCAGGTCACGTGACCTCCATCATTAGCTGATGAAGGCCATGGTTTATGGCCGAAACATTCTATGTTCTACGTTTCAAATACATTTATTTCCAGAAAAAGATTTAATTCTTCAATTAACATGTCAACATAGTAGTCCTTTGCATCACGAAGATGGTGGTGCAATAATCTCAAATAATGCCTGCTGCTAGACTTTGGATGCACCGACTTGACCACACCTTTTCTTCGACCGTAATGCCAAGATCTTTATATAAAGACAATGGAGTTGGAACTGATCAAACTACGTTAAATGGTAGCAATAACATATCCAGGTCTCATTCTCATTCACCATAGCCAGTATCATTGTGTGGTAATTGTATGGAGACCTTACGCTACCTTTACACCCAAGTTTGCAGTCTTTCTAAAAGCAACTAAACTGGCATTTGAGATCCTTTCCTGCATGTGGTCTGCTTGTCAAGGCCTTAATTTGTCGACAAACTCTCAAGGTAAGGGGACACGTCCATACGTTTGGGCTGGTCGGCACAGGACTGTTCGCGATGCAAATTGTTAAGCAAAAGGCCCTGGCAGCTGACAACAGGCGATCTGCCAGCTGCTAGTTTGAATTGTCACATTGTGCAAAGTCATCTTTGAAAAGTAAGTCGTAGATAATTGCTTCCCTGACTTCAAAGAGTCGTTTAACTATAAAAATTGCAGATCAAAGAAATTTCCATTAATTCTGAAGCAGATACAGATGCCAATCATTCAATTCAAAAGAGCTGAAGTGCTTGTAAATCAGTTGGTTTTCAACACTTGTATTGCTAGAACTGATAATGTTGAATAAACCGATTATTAATATCAAAAAGGAAAAGAGTCTGCATGTTTCATTGACACAATGGTAACTGGAGTAGGATCAGACGTAACACATAAATGTTTGACCCAAAAAGATGGTCCACAGTGCTGATTAGTAGAGTGTTGATATGCTTTAGTTAAGCCCATTCTTTATTCAGAACCAGCTTTCAGAGAGCAAATACTAGTGATACTTAGTAATTAGATCCTTCTGTGATAGTCGTACAGTTGTATGATGTTAGCAATGTCAGAGTCTTTGAGACTTTGGCAGTGCTTGCATGATGAAGAAACAGGTGATGACGAGAATGAGATGACTACTGTTGGCAAGTAGAAACGGCAAAACCATTAGTCTATCACCGATTCTTCTTGGGAGCGCTGAAAGCTTGTCAAAAGTTAGATTGCAAAGCCCAAGCCTGCCTTGGGTTAATCAGTGAATATACCACTCCAGAAGATGGTACATAGATAGATTGAGAAGGCGGCACAGCTCAGTGGTAAGGGAGTTCAGTTTGAATGCGGTTGAGCTAATTCAGAGTTAAATCCTCTTTGTTTTGTATCAAACCAACTAGATAGTCTTCCTCCTGCTAGTTAACGTTTTCAAAACAGGGTCTTGTAATTTGTGGCCGCGTGCTCGGTTTGCTCTATGGCAAATCGATAGTTAACGCCAAATAAAGTATTGCATTTTAAATAAAAGTAGTGTCTGCCATGTGGATCTCGCCAGGGCAGCGTGTCAGTTTTGCACCTTGCAGGTTTATAGCCAGCAATTGCTGTCATGCAATATGGTCTGTATAGTAAAATTTTGGATACCCATAAGAATATTTCGATTCTATGCACACTAAATGTCATAACTCTTCCCGCATTACTATGATTTCCTTTAATTGGTTCTGATTTCTGACTACAATCGAGGATTCTCAAACTTTCCCTTCTCCACCATACTGGTGGGAACCATTAGAATGCAGAGCAAGGTAGAGGCATCAGCTAGGCTCCAGAATATGCTGGATACCTAGTCAATTGGGTTTGCCACCTATCTGCCTTTATTGAGCTCCATTCCTTATTTATTGTAAAAGTTGACTCTTTCAGCCTTTACCTTTCCCAAGGTCCACAAAAAGTAGTAATGGCTTGTGTTTGGAGAATTTTGTCTTTCTCTTCTAGGACTGACTGCCAGCTAAGGCTAATTAACAACTATTCTCAGAAGTCGAGGTGAATAGTGCAAAAATATTCTGGGAGGGGGATAGAGATGCAACTGCATATTATTGATGAGTAATGTTTTTGTCAGTCGCTCAAGGCAAACGCCTAGGCTATCATCTACATTCTCGACCGGCTCAAATCAAGTTCCAAGCAAGGTCTAGCCACTGCCCACTGTATCCATCAATATACTGACTAATTATGATCTCACTGAAGTCAATACACAGTTTTAATTATAATATACAATCTTACAGTTGCAGGTGGTTTAAGGTAAGGTTAAAGTTCCAACCTGTTTCTGTTTGAGCTACCACATACAAAACCCTTTATTTTGCTTAAGAGTTCCTCCCACCTTTATTGGCACCATAGCCAACCATAGAGTAAGACTTCCCAGAGCCCGTCTGGCCATAAGCAAACAGAGAACAGTTGTAGCCTTCCCAAGTGTTACTAATCACTCCACGGCCAAGATCATCAAACACTTTGCTCTATAAGAAGCAATTTAAGGTAAGCAAGAAGTCAAGTTTGTTAAACTCTTCTTGAATCTATATTTCGTCAATAACCACTCTTTTAATCATTAATATCTAGCCGGTTTTATTCATATTGGCCTGTTGAAATGTATGTTTTTAAAAATGCTATAATCATTCAAAAACAACTACTTATTCGTTTATCAGGGCATTGGAGGTTAGTTGGTATAGCAAGCAACACTTACGACTGGGTAACCATGAGCTGGACACCCACCAACTTATAAGGGTAATGAAGGTTAGTTGGTATAGCAAGCAATACTTACCACTGGGTAAACATGGTAGTGGACAATGGTTGGTATTGCAAGCAAAACTTACAACTGAGTAAACATGAGTTGGACACCCACTGGTCAGTTTACCAGGGTGGTCAAGGTTACAGTAGTTGTTATAGTGAGCAAGTCCTACTACTGAGTAACCATAAGTTGGACACTCTACAAGTTAGATGGTATAGTGAGCAACACTTACTACTGAGGAAACATGAGTTGGACACCCACCAGTTTATCAGGGTGGTCAATCAAGGTTACAGTAGTCGTTATAGTGAGCAAGTCCTACTACTGAGTAACCATAAGTTGGACACCCATCATCTTAGAAGCGTAGTGGAGGTTATATGGTATAACAAGCAGCACCTATTACTGTATAACCATGAGCTGAACACACACCACTTAACAAGGGTAGTGAAGGTTAGATGGTATAGTGAGCAACACTTACTACTGAGTAACCATGAGTTGTACACCAACCAGCTTATAAGGGTAGTAGAGGTTAGTTGGTACAGAGTAAGCAACACTTAATATTGAGTTACCATGAGTTGGACATCTGCTAGCTTATAAGGTTAGTGGAGGTTTGTTTGTTTAGTGAACAACACCTGATACTAAGTAATAATGATATCGACACCCACTAGCTAATCAGTGTAGTGGAGGTTTGTTTGTTTAGCCAGCAGCACTTTCTACTGAGTAACCATGAGTTGGACACCCACCGGTTTATCAGGGTTGTGGAGGCTAGTTTGTTTTTACAGTGAAAAACTCTTACTACTGAGTAACCATGAGACGGACACCCACCAGCTTATCAGGATAGTGGAGGTTTGTTTCTTTAGCGAGCAGCACTTTCTACTGAGTAACTATGAGTTGGACACCCACCAGCTTATCAGGGTTACTAAGTGATCATGATTTGGACAGACACCCAACAGCTTATCAGGGTGCTGAAGATTTGCTAGTTGGTATAACACACAACACTTACAGACCATGACTTGGACTCCCGTCAGCCTATCAGGGTGTTAAAGGTTAATTGGTATACTATCGTGAGCAACACCTACTACTGAGTGACGATGGGTTGGACACCAACCAGCTTATCAGGGTGGTGGAAGTTAGTTGATACAGCAAGCAACACCTACTACTCAGTAACCATCAGTTGGACATCCACTAGCTTATAGGGTTGGACACCCACTAGCTTATTATGGTGGTTGAAGTTAGTTCGTATAGCAAACAACACAACAATTAAGTGACTATGACCATCTGATCGGCATAGTGAGCAGGTTAATACAGACTAGTTGGACACCCACCTGATCAGCATACTTTGGATTTGTTGGCTCTAGGTAGCCATCACTACGCTCCTTGAACCCATCATGTGACCAGTAACTATAATCAAATGCAAATTTTTTGGGTTCTTGAGATGCTGGAGCTGACGGGTCTTTAATCTCTGTTGTAGTTCCATGCATCTGAATAATGAGGGTTGCATTTCTTGTTTTCTCCCGAGAGTTGTGAGGGATTGTTAAGGAAATTCAGTACATAATTTTATGATAGTTTATGCCTGTTAAAATTTCTCAGAATAGTAAAGTGGTAAGTACTCTATCAAAGGCTCTACAAGTGATTTTATTGTTTAACTTTACTTTTAATTTTCTGACCTTAAAGATGTATAATGCTGCTAAAAAAATATTGATATTATTTTATAGCCCTACTCAAGGCCAAAACTGATGGGATGGGAGATAGGAGATCTGAAATTAAGTATTTTGTTTGGTCTGATTTTTGCCTGATGGGAGTTTTTTTAGTCTAAAATTCCATTGGGAGTTTTTAATTAATAAATTGTCTCTGGATTAACACTGCAATTTTATTTGGATCTGTGAACTGCTATGCTCACCTAGAATTTTGTCACACTGGATTAGCTTGTTGTGACTGTGCAAGTCAAACAGGATGAAATGATGTACCTTTGTGAAATATATCGACACAGCTCACAGTGTTTTAAACACAATTCTGTCACAAAAACAACTTGGGGATTTTTTAGTAAACCAAAACTGTTCAGTACTTTTTTGTACAAAAAAATTTAAAGCAGGGTTTTTTTTTGTTTAAGATATGAAACTCTTTCAAACTGACTTTTCATTGACTAATGACAAAAACAAATTTCCCTCCCTCAAATTTTCTTTGAAGCTTCTTCCCATCCTCACTTCCAAGCATGCCACTCTTAAGATCCACAGGAAACTGTTCTCCACCTGTGTCAGCTCAGTCATGCTGCATGGCAGTGAAACATGGGCCCCTAATGCTGACCTGCAACGGCTCCACTGCAATGATAGATCGATGATAAGATGGATGTGCAGCATCAAACTGCAAGAAGAAGTATCCTCCGACATGGTGCTAGCCAGACTTGGATTGGAGGAAGTGACAGCAGTGCTGGGCACTCGGCATCTCCAGTGGTTTGGACATGTCTCACGTGCTGACTTGTCCATCAACTCTGTCACTAGTACGGCCATTCCTAGGAAGAGATGACATGGCATACCTAGGAAGACCTGGTCTGAGTGTGTTAAAACTGACTTGAAAGCCTGCACCCTGGCCAGCATTGACCCACTGGACTGAGATGCTTGGAGGGCTGGTAAATGACAAAGCTGCCTGCTGCTTACCCCGGACCCTGAGATGCTTGCAGAAGATGAAAACTAATCTCTGGATCAGACAGACAGACACAAATCATAATTTGCTCATGACCTTGAAGAAAAATTGTTTCCCACTGACTTTTAAACCCTAACCTGTGGAAACCTTTTATTCAATAACATATATTCTAAGATATATTGGGCATCTGTGTTCAGGTTGAGGACAAGGTTCTTGCAGCTCAATGCTCAACAAGTTTACAGTAAGACATTTTTAAAACATATTGATACAGAAAATCAAATAACTTAAGACCAGAAAAACAAGAAAATGTGATTTTACAGTATCAATTGATGATCAACTGAAGCTGAACTAGCAAGACACATGATGCCAAGTGACAACTTTTTTCTGACCACTTGATATTGTAAAAGTCAGCGCTTTTGTCAAAATTATTCTCTGATAGTTTTCAAAACCTGAGTCTGACAAAACAAATATTTTCAAACAAACATTTAGGACCTTTTAACAATTGAATTATGACATTCAAGGCCTTAAAAATGAAATAAAAAATTACTTAAGACTTTTTACAATGCTTTAAGGACTTGTGGGAACCTGGAAGATTAAATTTATTTATTACAGTGATAAACTTAAAAATTTAAAATTAGAACACAGAAAAGAATTAACACATTCAAATAGATTTTTCTGCTCATTTTGTTTCATTGTTTTGAAAATAAAATTTACTGAATTACAAGTGTGTACGTGGCTATATACACCAAGGGAGAAGTTAAATATAAGTGGTACACAGCATTTGGGGGATAAACTGTATAATTGCATTGCCCGTCTTTATAGCAATATGTGTTTTTCGTTCTTTAACATTATAATGCTTTAATTTAGTTTTGTTCTCACAACAGGAGGTACATGTCAAGTAATCTCTCTGAATAATGTACTATACTCTAAACAATTACTGTACATATCAATAGGATTTTGTGTCTCATTAACACATTCCAATATTTTCATACAACTTAATGCATCCAATATTTTCCCATACAACTAAATGCATCCAATATAATTATTTTTTCCCATACAACTATTAAAATCCATCCAATATTTTCCCATACAGCTACATGCATCCAATACTAAAGTCCCATACAATAACATACATCCAATATTTTCCCATACAGCTATTAAAATGTATTCAATACCTAAGTCCCATACAATTACATGCATTTCTCAAGAATTACTATATACAACATTATCAGTATATTTGTTAAAGATTTTGTCTGATAAATAAAGGCACTGATGGAAAAGATTTTTTATATACAGTAGTATTCACATACTGACAACACAGGACTTCTCCTTATAGCTGTTTATGTTCATTTGATGTTTAGGAAGTATTTATAGCAAAACATCTTTTGAGCATAGTTAGCAGTTCATCAATTATCATGTTCCTATACTGGCATAACTAAGTGGTACATATATGTACTGTTATTATTATTAGTTATATGCTTATTTCTGGTACTACTGATTGTTAACTATTTCCACACATATTTTCAGCTGCTAGGTAGTTAAATCATCACCCCTAAATACACAGCACTGGATGTATGTCTTGTGGCCTCTAAAGAGTTTTGATGATAATGTCCTCGAACATTTCCTTTCTATGCTTCTGCCTTATATCAACCCTAATATCTCTCTCTCTCTCATCTTTTCTATTCAACCAAAAGAGTATGAGTCATAAATAGAATGACTATGAAAATTCCATATCTAGAGTGCGAGTTTGGCTCGTAGTTTGTGATATATACTAATCTAGTCATACAAGGTAAATTTTGCTTGCTTTGCTTGCCAACCCCAGTATGAACCACATTAATGACTACACTGTCCTTCTCAATGTTAGGGTTAGCGAATGATCCCTTAAAAAAACGAAAGTCAGAGAAAAATAGAGTTAGTTGTTGAAACCTCTCCATACCACTTGCCATGTCTTGAATTCTCATCTTTTTTGTTACAATTGCCATATCAGAGTCTTGAGTTTTCCTCAGATTTTTCATATTGTTAAAGTTTTGTTCTCACATTATTCATTTCTTTGAAAAGTCTCAGCTCAGATTTCAAAAAGGCCACCTCTGCATCTCGGATAGTCTTGAACTTACCATTTGCTAACCCAAAGAGTAAAGCCAAAATAATGCTCCAAAGAGTAAAGCCATAAATACATTGAGGCTGAGGCAATATAAAATGTCCATACTTTAGTTAAATTCTCTTCCTAGATAACTACATTTAAAAACAACACTAGGATCACATATCACTTGTTTTAGTAATAGTCACAAAAGCACTACTGATCAGGCCCATGCCTCATTTTGCCTAGTGTTGGCTACAGCCCTGGTTCTCTCTCTATTTACTCAAGTTTGGCATCAATTTTTTCTACTCTATGGCTCCATTTATAGGATGAAAGCAGTCCAAGTAAGTGAATCACCCTCTTTGCCTAGTTAATTTTACTGAGGGATTACATTGACAAAATTTTATGTTTGTGGGACACTGGTATTTTATAGTCCAAAATATAAATAGGTTTTTGTTGACAAACTTCAAAATAATTTCATTTATGGTTGTTTATGACCTTGACAGTGAGCTCAAAGAGAATTTTGTATTTCTTTAAGCAACACTAATCAATTTGACAATGTTATTAATTCCAAAGCCTCCTTTAAAATGAACCAGACTTTGATTTTGTGATCACTATCAGTTTCAATATTTATTCTTCTTCAATGAAAACAGTGCTTGCGCATACCCTGTGTAGCAAATCATTGACCAAGTTGCGCCAAAGTGTTGACATGGAAAAAAGTTGTCCATGGTAGAATGGAAACCCTACCTTCAAAACTGAGTGACCTGGGTATGGTAGCTGGGTGACCCAGCCTTTTAGCCGAGTCAAGTTTGTGTTTCTCATGATCATACAGTAGGGTGGTAAAGGGGGTCCTAGATAATGAATCATGGTCTTATTTTGAACACTGTACAGATCACAATAAGAGTTTTTTGGAAGAATAATGAATCACAGACTTATTTTTAAGGCAATAATGGATCACGATTGTATTTTGGTCACCCAAATCATGGATTATGGGTTTATTTTTGACCCAATAACGAATCATGAAAAAACCCTTTATTACCCTGATGTATACAGTTTGTATTACATGTGTTATAAAGAAATGTATGAAAAGTTAGCTCACCCTGCAGGGTAAATTGGTTAGATAAGTGACCTTTATGAGACTACTCTTCTCCATATAAATATAAATAGGGTCTTATTAAAATACATTAAACTATTGTTATTTTTAAATGTTATATTAATCATTTTGGGTTTATTCTGTATCTGCAACGTATTTAATTTTACTTTTCTTCCTCAGACCTGCACTAATTTTGTGATCCCAAATCCTTCAATGACCCCAATCTTCAATCCTGATTATCGAATAATCCAATCCCAATGATACCCACTTTTCTAAAATCTTAATTGCTTACTACAAACTTCAAGTTTATAGTCCCCAGCTTTTCATCCAAAGACTACACATATAGTCTTGCGGTTAGGAACTTATCACCACATTCGAAATGATCTCAAATCCAAGTTTCCTTATTTAAAGAATTAAGCTAAGGGTCTAGAAACTTGTAGGTGAAAACGTATTACTATTATAAATGCATTTGATTCAGTTTTTCTGCAAATTAACTCATCCATATCAGATGAACATAAATAAAGCAGATGCAACGTTTCAAAGACCGTTATTTTTTACCGTTCTCCTTATCATAGAAATATCTAGTACAAAAACATAAAACACTTACAATAAGTTACCTTTCACTTATCTTCTCCAGTAATAATCAAAAGGATATAAATGGCCTCACACGGACAGCAACTTTCACATTTTCTGCCATTGTCTTTACGTCGTTGAGTTCGTAATCAAATTTTCTCACAAACTTTGCAAGAGCTGTAGAGAATGAAACCTCCAATTCGCCATAGTCATTTTCAGTGGCTTCTCAATGAACCCTGAAAACGATGTAACCATTACCGCGCGCATTTTACTGAATATTTTTTTAAATATATATCAACAATGTTTAAAATGGCGGCTATACTAGTCACACACACGATTTATGCAGTCCAAGTATTTTTCAGTCGTTTCGTTATATTGATAATTAAGGCGTTCTCGGAAATGCAAATTGCGAATAAATCTCAACAATAACTGTGCTTGAAGTCTGCGTAACGAGCAACTGTTTCCACAACAAATACGAAACGAATGTAAGTATATTTTCAGCCAGTTTCCTAAATTATTTGTTTACAATGCAACTGACACACAGTAAATAGTTACCTAGAACATTCGGTCATTTCCTAAGTTTGTGGAGGAATTTCATCCATTTGATTTAAAAATACGACATGTTGAATGTGAATCTCCCTGGTGACCAGATTGATTGCGAGTTGCTCTTCCGGGCTAGTCCCAGTTCCATTTCAAATCTGAAAAGTGTCGAAAAAAGTGTCAACATCTTTTTAATTTAGACAGAAGTGTCACCTTAAATATTTATTTTAGATTCGAAATGTTCGCAAACGTAAAAGATAATACAAATATTTACCAATGGAAGAGCTAGAAGCCGGAATTAAATTAAATTTGCGGAAACAAGCACGTTTTTTCAATGCAAACTGGAATACTGTAAATGGGTTGACTGTGTCTGTGCACAGGTAGCCCAAGCTCTCATCACTACTACTGCTACTACAATATAGCGCCTTGATTTGAGAGAAACTATACACGGGTGAAGGTCACCTTATTCTGAACGAAATCGGATGAAACTCTGTCAGTGTAATGTCAAGAATAACAAGAAGACATTGTGAGTATATTATCAAATTCTATTGCGATTTAAGCTAAACATATGAAAATATGTTTTGGAATTTCACACCTCAGAGTCATGCCGGACAAGTTCAATTTGCGTCACAGATTTCGTGAATAAAGCGGTGCAAAACTACTCGTTTAGCTACGAAACCAAGGATAAAAAGCTTTGCATCAAGTTTTGCTATGTACTTTTTTCTCACTTTACAAACCATATATCTTTGTTCTTTAAGGGAGCGTTCTTAAATTATGGGGACTATGATATTTTTCCTTTCAATTTCTTTAAGTCTCCCCCTCAACCTTTTTTTTGGCTCTCCCCTCCCCAACAGCATATAAGGAATTAAACACAAAAAAAACTGACCCCGTATCCCCCCCCTTCCCCCCCTCACACACACATGTACACACACACACACACACACACACACCTACCACTACTTTGAATATTCAATGATGTTTACTTTAAATCACGCCATCTAGCCTTTTTGAAAGGCATAAGTTTTCCATGCAGTCTCTTAAATGTCAAATGTACAAAAATAATTTTGGTTTTGCCATAACTTTAGAAAAGTATAACAATGCTCCATACAGTCTTCTAAAAATTTGAACTTTAAAACTAATTTTGTTCTGTTAAGGGAACACAAGGAAAAAAATGGAACTGATAGTTAGCCGGGCTGATACTACATTAGAAAATCATTAACTGTTAGAAAGTACAATATAATGTGAACAAAGAGTTAATTTCCAAAAAACAAACTGTATTTATTTAAGATTATTGAATTTGGAACCTTACTTTTTTCCATTTCAACATCACAAATGGACAGTGATGGTGCAAGTGCTGGCGAGATTGCCCATCTGACCTTACGCCATCAACAACAAAAAAATGCCTTTGTACCAGAAGTAGACGAAGTGCGACAAGTTTTTATTTCTCTTGAAACTTTTTTCATGCCTCAACTCCCTCCATCACCCCTTACAAACTAAGGTTTTTTCGTTAGCCCCCTACATTACACCAGCAAAAACCAGCAAAAAATAATATAGCTCCCCCATCAAAATAATTAGTACCGTCTACCCCCCCCCCCTCAACTTACTCTGCAAGTCATAATTTATGAACCCTCCCTCAACTGGCATAGCTTCAGTAGCATAGCTCTACTAGCATTGCTCCACCAGCATACACTTGCTCCACTAACACAGCTCCATTAGCACAGCATAGCTCCATCAGCATAGCTGCACCAGCATAGCTCCACTAACACAGCTCCACTAGCATAGCTCCACTGACACAGCTCCACTAGCATAGCTCGACTAACATAGCCCCACCAGCATAGCATAGCTCCACGAGTATAGCTCCACTAGCATAGCTCCACTAACTGATAGCCCAACCAGCATAGCATAGCTCCATGAGCATAGCTCCACTAGCATAGCTCCACTAACATAGCCCCACCAGCATAGCATAGCTCCATTAGTATAGCTCCACTAGCATAGCTCCACTAACATAGCCCCACCAGCATAGCATAGCATAGCTAAATGAGCATAGCTCCACTAACTGATAGCCCCACCAGCATAGCATAGCTCCACGAGTATAGCTC
>JAOCNB020040713.1:0-13213 GCA_026546465.2 Palythoa caribaeorum | reverse complement strand
AGTGTCCCGTCCAGGGGGAGTCAATTACTCTCATCCGCTTAACACTACAGAAACCGGGGATAAGCACCGGCTCCATGAGCCACTTAGGCTCGTAAAAGGATTTAGCTTAGCTTAGCTATGTTTCATGTTGTGTGCAGGGTCACGGTTATGATCTTTTGTTCTAGGTATGATGCTTCGTTGGTCTACTGGCCATTTTTGATTATTTACATATCAAAGCTAAATCCATTCTACGAGCCTAAATGGGCCGCTGGAGACTTTGTTGTTTCTTTAGTGTTAAGCGGATAAGAGTCATTGACTTCCCCCGGACGGGACACTAATCCATCGCAGGTTAGCCCAAAACAGAAACTGGAACTCATGGTACCACCCCGTGTGGATGAAAAGCTGAGCCAAATTTGGCGGAAAAAAAGGTCACACAAAGGTTCAGCACTCGACTGAGCCGCACGTTGAACCTGGGACCATGTGGTTAGAAGGCAGAGATCTTACCACTGCGCCAACCACGCCGCCGCACGACATCTCAAATCCTTTTGTTATCTGTGCATGATCAACATTATATTTCAATAGGGAAAAGAGAACAAAAGCATATAACAAGGAAAATCATCAAGTTTCCTAACCCGTCTCATAATCAGTTGACTCTACTAACTTTATTGAATCTATCAAATATTGGATCAGTTGTTGAATGTTTGCCATAGCAACCGGAGCTTTTACTGCTTACCTGGCTGAGGTTTGTATACACAAGCACCGCATGATTTGCGGCAAAAAACATATTTGTAGTTGTAAAAATGACAATGACCCTGCTTCTTCAGAATGTAGCATCTGTGGGTTCCTTTTTTGTCGTAGCATTGGTTTGCTAAAATTGAAAAGAAGAAATTTGTATCATATAAGCACTGGAACGTGTGAGCATTTTCACAGAAGTCAATGTGACAGGCTAACAAATTAGCATTGGCTTCCTTACAAGTCCTTGTAAGCTGGTGAGGAATAAACAATCACTGTTAGATGCTATGTAGATTTCGCTTGAAATAGAACAGACATTTTTGATTGGTCAGTTTGGCTGAGATCGCAATCAGCAAATTAGCTCTTTGCTTCACATCCGGGATTGCGGTCCACATGCAGTTGTTCCCCGGAAGATTGAAGACCGCTAACCGAATGTTACCTAAGACTATTTCCGGCGTTTTAGGTTGCACATGATGCATTTCGTAACATGTGATTTGGTCACCTGACTGAACAAACGTTGTACTTTTTAGCGCACATGCGCGACGCTACAAGTAAGTCAAGCGAAAATGTGCATTTTCCTGCAGACACATTTTCCAATTTCAATTTTCATCAAACTAAATGATGTAGTTTAAATTTTATCAATCATTTTTATAACTATTAATGAAACCTTTGTGAGCGGCAGCTGGGGAAATCTTGCAACGCACGCAATACTTGTTGACTCAATAACTTGTTTTTCTGAGTTTATTGTTTGTGGCCTTTCTGTGAAGAGCATATAACAATATACTTGTTAACTGTCACTTTGAGCCACGACAGATCAATTGACCCTCGGGTTCTGATGTTGCTCTCAGGCCCTGCATTCGGTCAACATCAGAAATAAGATCTGCTGTGACCCGTAGCCGTGAGAGTCAATAAGTGTGTTTTACTCATGTTATGCACCGCGATCTGAGTTTCTTTTCGGGGAGTGCGCCTTTATTCAAAGCTTGGCTCTTTTCGGTAGATGTTTAATTGAAATGGGTGCTTACTCCAGTACGCCGACATCTGACTGAGTTATAAAGTTAGGAGTTAAGAACACTTCAATTTTAAAGGTGTAAAGCTATCTTTTGATCCCTTAAGAGCAGGCTTCTTCGCCTATCGATATATCTAATTACTTACTATCTACTGTCATATTGACTAGAAAATTTCAATGAATTTTATCATAATTATTTAAGAGATAAAAGAACCCTTTGTTTCCTCTACGAACGACTCTGTTGATGCTTAGAGTTTAAACAGTTCGTCTGTGACTAATGAGAATATGCTTTTGCTTTGAAGTTCAGGTCTCTTGTCATTGTAATCTGAGTTGCACAATTATAACCCAAACGTAAGTCGTAAAGTGTTGTCTATTGATGCCTTATGTTACGCTCCCAAAACTGACTCACGCTGCGATTGGCTCACACGTCTTTCCTATTGTAGTTACATCACATTATCTTGCAATCGAGAATTTGATTCTGATGTAAACATCAGAATCCTCGATTATTTTCTGCTATTATGGATCCCGGAGTGAATTGTGTGCAGGATGAAAATTTTTAGTATTTTGTTTTAATCTGGCCAAATGGTGTAATGAAAATTGAAAACACAAAGAAAAAACTTGACAAACTGTATCTCTTAAAAAGTAATAAACAGTTAAGGCATAATTCGCTAGATAATTAGATTTAAAAAATGAAAGTGAACTAATGCTGCGCAATTTTTGTTTTTACTAAGATAGAAAGTTTTATACATTTCTATAGATAGTAATAATTAAATAGTGTAATATTTGATAACTGATAGTTTACTAAGGTTCCATGTACACTAAACGGAATTTTTGGCACGGCTCGAATAAATATCGTAGCTTACAGGAAACATTTTAGGTACGAGCCATCTGAGTAGAAAATGCTAATCGGGCAGATGACCCTACCAAAAACTATGTCACGGAGGCTTCGTTTGCACGTTATTTCTTCGTTTAGCACGGTTGAAATTGGCACGATGGGGACATTTACACATCAAAATTTACCTGAGTCATATGAATCTTTTTGGTACGCGTGCCGATTTTATCCTTGCTGTTACAAAAGTTCCGTTTAGTATAAATGGGGCTTAAATTTTATGTTCTTGATATCCAAATGACCTCTTCCGTTCTCATTACCTTGGTGTCCCCCTGGGTAAATGCCGCCCTGATGGCCGTATCCAGCTCTACAATATCCACAAGTTCGACGGCAGTAATCGTACTTGTGCTTCCAGCTGTATTGACAGTAACCCCGACTTTTAGCTCTTTTGCACATGTAGCCACCTACACGATCGTAGCACCCTCTCGAATAGTATACACCTCCTGATCCATCTGCAGGTAATAATAGGCCATCACCTTTCAATTTTTTTAGAGAGATGATATTAACTAGAAAAACTAACGTAGAAAAATTATGACGTATCGATATCACCTTGCATCATTATCAATAGTTTTACATAGCTTGGAAATGTGCATACAGTAAGGTTAAAAAAACAAAACAAAGAAGTAGTCTGTTATTCTTAAACAACTGTTTTCACAAAAGAAAATTAAATAAATACTGTAGCATTCATTGAATCGGAATGGATATCAAGCTTCGGATTGTTCTTCTTATAGTAAGAAGCATTTCATATATATCAAACAATTCATCTTTCCTTGAAACTTCTTCCAGACTGTAAGTACTTGAAAATCTATGACTGACATCATGATCCACTTGCAAATTAGTTAACCGCAACTTGCTTGGCGCAATTGTAAGATCCCTGCCTTCCAGTCACAGGGCCCCGGGCCAAAACCCTTTTCAGCCTGGGGGACTTTCTTTCCTTCAAAGTTAATTAACTCAACTTTCTATCCTTATGAGATCCTTCTGTACTTAATCACGATGTTGTGACCTCAAGGAGGGATTGGAGTCATGATTTCGGTGGATAGTGAGAGAGCTGGGAGGAAGATTTGAAGATATAGGATTTTAAGGAAAAGCACCAGACCGTCCCTCCTAACTAAGAAAAAGTGCAGCTTTGGTTAGCGGAAGGTTTGGAGTTCGTTTATATTGAATATTAATTTTAAAATAAAAATTAATTAAATTAGAAATTCATTATATCCCTAAAAAAATACCATTTCAACACTTTCTTTGCCCTTTAAATTATTCCCCCCAAATCGAAAAATATTTGAAAACTTTTGTTAGCCTTAAAAATGTGTTTTAGCGATTTGAATTTAAGAATTTCAAAATACAAACTAAGATATACATACGACACATTTCGAACAACTTGGGGGAAATTCGTATTCAAAATCAGCCCATCCCTCGGTAGCTCAGTGGTAGCCGCGGCACCAGTCATGAAATTGGTGAGTCGTGGGTTCGATTCCCGTCCGGGACGTTGTTTTTTTCCAACATTTGTTTTGTTATTATTTCCTCTTAGACACATCAGAGTTTCTCTCACAAACTAAGATATCGTAATGTTCTTAAAAGCCATTAAAATGGTTCTCTTTCATAAAACTGGCGGCCATTTTAATAGTCTTTTGTCTTCATTCAAATTATTTGCAATTTCCTCTTTCAGAGAAACACATTCTTTGTAGGTTTTAACTATAATTTGAATGGACACTAAGGCCCAGGTCAGATGTCGAACCTCGCCTGTGGACGTATGAACGTTGGATTTCTGAACTAGGTCTAAACAATATTACTATCTGTAGCTGTCGCTAAGTGCGAACGAACACAAAACACAGTCAAGGCTCACCTTGTGATCACCTCGCTATTACGGACTGAAAATGTTGCTCGCAACGAAAAAATAATAAAAGCTAAAGCAGTTTCAGAAAAACGTACACTAGCCTGCCTGCTTTCCACGAAGAGCTTCGGTGAGTGTACAAACATTTTTAGCAGGATGAAGCTGAGATCTGTCAGTGTAGCTGAGTTGGAAGGTAAAAGTAAGGTGAAAACACTTATTATGCGATTGGCTTGCACGTCTTTCTTAATGTCACAACGTTACCCTGCCATCGATAATTTTTCTGCCTGTACTGAAAACACGCACGAGTGCATCGATCGAATTTTTTTATTTCAGTTATTGACATGGGTTCCTGTTTTGATTAAAATGGATATTACCTTCCAAATTACGAACACTTATGCTTTATCGATGTTCTCAGAATTTTGATTTTGATGACTATCGAAGTAAATACAAAAAACACTATAACGTTGATACACTCTTCTTCTTGCAGATCATCAAGTTGCTCTTCAACATCAGCTGAACTGAACGTTCTTACTTTTTTCCAACCAGCCGATCACTGTATAAACACATGCGTCCTGGCAGTTTATTTTCCTCATCGCGAGTGGTTTGCGGTGGATGTCAATCAAATTCCGTCGACCAGTAATTTGCTCGAGTCCACATCATAAGCATGATTTAAAAATTTATCGTGCTCTCAGCGGGAGTTTGATTTGAGGTCACAAGTGTGATTTGTACTCGGGCAATATACGAGCCGACGGAGTTTGATTCGCGTCCATCAATATCATGATCAAAAGCCAGTCGCGACGTTCAAATCAAACTGCCAGACCAAAAGTGTTCAGTGCCAACGAGTGTAACTAATGAAACGATTCGTTAAACTTGCGCCAAAGAGAGAGCTTTGCTGAAGTCTGTAAATATATCAAGAATGGTTCTAGCGCCAATCCTTGAAATGAAAACTTAGTTGAAATCATTCAAAGTAAGAAATGGGCACAATAATATTGTAATATTGGCTCAAACACTACCTATGGGATTATACTTTATATTCTTTTAAAAACCGAGAATTATTCTGAAGAGTATATCATCGTTAGATTATATTGTTAACCCATCATAGCCGCAAGCATGTTTTTTCAAGCTATTTGACCTCGGCGTAACAACCTTCCATTCAACAGAAATGAAAAAACAATCACTAAACAATTAACGAAATTAAATAAGTCATACCTCAAAACTAATTGAAATCTAGAACCTAAATAAAGTTTGTCTAAAAAAGGCTATTTTCGCTCCACGATGCGCGGGCCAATCTCGAAGTGATTTACTGGAATATTCAATAGCGCGAATAATCGATTTTATATTTAATTATTATGCGTTCATAACATAAGACTTTTAGTTCGAAAACCTAAACTTATAACTTTTATCCTAACATTGATGAACGAATGATTTTAAATAAAGTTATACTGTCAAAATATAAAATTTCACTTATATTGGCTTCAAGCAAATTCTTTTCAAACAGCTGAAACAAGGTCACTCAGTTACTTTATCATAGGATGACGTCAAAACAAAAAAAAGTTAACAAACTTTCTACATTTTATAGAAAGCCAAAAAAGGGTTGCTGTTGGTTACTTAATGTTTGCCGATTGTTATAAAATACGTGAAGTTTGTTATATCATCATCATCATCATCATCATCATCATCATCATCATCATCATCTTCTTCTTCCTCTTCTTCTTCTTCTTCATGATCATCATTCATCATCATTATTATTATCATTATTTTATTATTATTATTATTATTTCTTATATAGCGAAAGGTAAAATTAATAGATATAATATTTAAAAACTAAACGTTTTCGAAGTTACAGATCACCTTCAGAGTTTAAACTGTATAACCAATCATAGTTTTGACTCTGAAGATGATCTGTGAGTTCGAAAACGTTTAGTTTTTTTAAAAAAAAATGATATATCTATTAATTTTACCTATAGTTATACATGATATTTTAAGCAGGCGGAATTATGACCGTGTATTCATTCCAAACGCCAATAAAAGGTTAAAAATATATTAAAATGGCATAAAAGCTTTAAAAGTTAAAAGACTGAAGATGACTCAAAGAGTTGAAAACGTTTATTTTAACTTTTAACTTTTAAAACTTTTATGCCATTTTAGTATATTTTAAATTATGACCGTATTATTATTATTATTGTTATTATTATTATTATTATTGTTGTTATTATTATTATTATTATTAGTCTTGATATTATCGGCCAAATTAACATGATTTAACTTGAACTCTTCTATACTTATAACCCTGAGGATCTTTTAAAAAAATGAACAAAAACTGTAGTTGAAATAACAGAAGTATAACTATATATCAGAAGTCAAATGTCTCATGTAAATTTAATTATTTTCAACTAACAACTTAACGCATCAGAAATTCGAGTAGAGATGTTGTCTGTTTATCATGCATACTTAATTACAGACATTGCAAAAATTTTGAAAATATAAAAACAGTTTAACAAGACCAATATTTTGACAATTAACAGATTAACTACCCATGATTTTATCAATATGACCATAAACAACATAAATTGAACCGTGTAGACAACATTTAAATCTTATAATTTAACTTTGAACAACATGAAAGTGAAACATACAGCATATTCATGTTTAATATACCTGTAGAATTGATACGAACGGCAAAGAGGAGTGCAATAAACTGGATGAAGCAGAACGTATTATCAAAAGGCTTGTATAAATTAAGAAAAATTACAACTGCTCTGAGCAGAATGCAACTAACCATAGCTTTAAAGAAATATTTTTTTATGAAAAGTATTTTGAGTGGGGCAATGAAATAATATAAACTGACCGCATAAAATTTCGTAGCTGAGTTTTTTAGAACGTTGCCATTGTTTTAAAAAAGGAAATCATTTTTAATTATATTTTAATTTAGTTTTGTATCATTTAAACGTAATAAGGCACTTTAAAATTTTGACACTTTTTGTAAATGTTTTTATAGTTATTGCATTTCCTAAAAAACAATTAGATAACTAAGAAGAAAGGAAAAAAACACTACGGTACCGTCGTTATAACCACTGTATGTTCCCCATTGTCTCGACAACACAACGAGCACCGATAGAAAGAAGAGAACTAAAAAGTTGATCCTCTCCTTCATGTCTTGTCATATGAATTCTGCACGCCACTGGAAGATTTACAACAATTTTTGAAGTGTTCGAGCTTTAAATCAAGATATCTAGGTCTTATATAGAATACTTGACATAATTAAGGAAACAGTTATTAATAGAAATCGCATTTTGATTGGTTGTAATGTTTGGACTGAAATGTGCTATTTCAACGTTCTAAAGCCTTACAGGAAAGCATGTCGAAATATTGTATCATTTTAAATATATTTTCTATAACCTACTGGATTTGTCATTTTATAGTTAATATTTATATAAAGCAGATATTGAATAAAAACTATTTTAGACAGGTGTATCGATATGCAATCCAAAAACATTTTGATAAGAAATAAAACAAGGGATAAAGGCGAAAACACTCTCTTTGTGATAAAAAGAAGCTCTGTTAGTAAGGTAGCCTGATTATCTTATATTAAAGAGAGACAAATCAATAATGAGAGCCGACATGTAATATCATCTGTTGGAAATAACTCAAAAGAACTGAAACGGTGTTTCCTCAAGGGTCTATATCACAAGCTGACAAAAAGGTGAAATATAATTTTATTTCTTTTTAAAATAAACTACATTTTCTAATCTGTTCTACTCAAATACGTATTACGCGCTTGTTTAAGATGTTTATGGTATTAAATCCCATAACAATCTCTAAGCTGTCATAACAAAGATACCAATCTTATGTTGGTGCTCGAATTTTTTTTATCAATATGATCTATTGCTTTATTTTAGATGCTAAATATTTTTTTATTAGATTGTATAAAACTTAAGTACAGCTTATTAGGTAATTCAGAGGAAAACTTTAACCTGATATTCGTATCTGTCTCTATGTATTAAATATCTTTTAGCTTTTTAACGAAATCTTTAAGTATTTCGGTTAGTCAGAGATTGCGATATGTTTCTGCTTTTTTAACCATTTGTACATAATTTTACCTTTTATAAATAATTTTGGTTTTAGTACCTTGGCGTGTTGCTGGTGTACCATCAATTTATACTTGCCAACCGTTGGATTAAAAAACTGTCATCAGTTGAAAATAAAATTAAAATTTCTGTCGAAAAGATTTACCATAACTGCATGCTCTGATGCTTGACAAAAATTTTAATTTCTTAAATCTGTCGAAGTGTGAGCAAATGTTTTGAGGAAGATTTTTTCTTCATTCGATGATCTGCCGTTTCGTTTTTCAATAGAATTTCCAAGGTTTCTTTCTTGTGCAACATCTAAATTATTGCCTTTGAAAACTGCAAAAACATTATTTTTGGAAATCGCCAATTCACCCTACCCTCAAATATCTTATCGTTCCTCCTTGTATGCATCTTTTGTTAAAAACTACTATACTAGATAAATAAACGATGGTACTAGTATTTTTGTGCAATTTATTTTGTACAAATTACATCTAGATAAAATTATAAATATTTACAAATATATAATATGATAAAGGAAAAAAATAAGTAAAGAACATAAGGGTGACTTAGATAATGTGTTCAAGTAATTGAACAAGATGCAAATATACATTGCTTGCAAGGCAATCCAAAAGAAGCCACAGGCTTATATTTTGGAGTGCCTTGGTTGATTAATAGAAAAAAAAAAAGATAGAGTTATAATATCTTACAATTTATCATAATAAGCGAAACACAAAAAACTGTCTTTTGAAGCCAAATTCTTGACTATTAGCCAAGCAATCAACAATGACCTTTTTGTAGTGATATTTATTGCTATATGTATTAAAATTGTCCTCTATAGTTATGACTTGGCCTATTTACTCATGCACGAAGATTTTCGAAATGTATTGGAGCCTGAATGTCACAAGTCATACAAACACTAACTTCTGGTAGTGAAGCTATCACCGCGTTTAAGTTTAACATGTTTTAAGATATAAAAGCATGCGGATGCTTACATCCTCAGTATAAATAGTAAATATAGGAAAATCTGTTTCGTATTTGAAAACAAAAACCTAAACAAGATTTTTATCAATAGTTCTCCCTAAAGACGATGCTTATTATAGAATTAATGTCCCATGTTGCCATTATATTGAAAAACCACACCAAAAACCAATATTAAATTGCTTCAAAATTTGTATTTTATTGCCGAGATTGACAGCATATACTTCTATTTCCGTGTTCCTCAAAAAAATAATAGAAAATAAAATTAGAAACGATTAAATCCTGTACTGGAAGCTGAATTGTTGTTCATTATTCTGTTTATAACTTTCAATAGGGTTTAGATTTTTAATGCTTCCCCTAGGGCGTTGTCTTAAAGCATTTTATACACACACTCGTGGGAAAAAACACTCTCACAACCGATATCGTTTATTAACACTAAGAAAACATTACAGAGAACTCCAAATGCAAGGCAAATTAAAGCCCCATTGTTGAGCGAGACTGTTCCAGCATTATACTGTTGGCTTTTCCTCTGCACGAAATATTTTGAGGCAGGTACCCACGCAAAAAGGACTTCTCACAGTTCAAGAACACTCTAGGGTAGAGCTACTTTTTTTATCAAATTATTAAAAATCTATACGTATATATACTTTAAAGAGACTTGGTTTCTAAACCATTCTAAACAAGATCAAATCATAGAAAATTAAAAACAACTAATTATTTTGCCCCAGGGGTGGGGAAAAGACAGAGGATGAAACGGATAGGATTCTAATCGAGTGGTACAAGGATAGGTGTGTTACAATATATTTTTGTCGAAGACCGTGGAACTTTAAAGAGTGTGATTAAACGAATTGTATTTTTAAAAGTAAAATGAATTAAAGATTAAGAATTCATTTCAAAGTATTGCTCAAAACCTACAAAAATATTGGAGCGCTGGATGTGAGTGGGTGTTTCTGTTAATGGACGCAAAAACGACTTAAATTTCTAACAATTCCAAAGATTATTTTTGATTCTGGGTCCAATTACTTTAAAGTGTGATAATTTTGTTTTTACTAAAAATGTCTCGGAAGCTCAAAGTTTTGTTACTACAAAGTATTGTTACATATTGAAACATTTTAAATACCTTAATTGAAGAAAAGCTAGCTGCATATATTGCCCTGTTAATGAGAGCTTGTATTGGGACTGATAATTGTCCACCCAACTGAAGCCGTTGAGAGGGTCAGCACAATCTTATTTAGTATAGGATATAGCTATATGGTAAAAACATAAATATTCTCACGACACCCTATTTATATAAGCTTTTGTTAATTTACCACACAATGTCAGTTCAGTAAGGTACCATCACGATAATCACGATCAGATGAGAGTGTAACTGTAATCAGAGTGATGCGTTAGTTTTGGATTTGTGAGCAGCCCATTGTTGTCATTGATTGAACTAGCATCTCTTGTTGTCATATTGTTCTCTGACTCGCTTGCCATTTCATCAAATCTCATTCCCTGGAAGATAAGCACGAATCCTGCTTCTTTACAACCTGCCCATTGCTACCTTACATATACCTCTTTAATAATTTTGGCATGTATTAATATTTAAAATAAAAATTACGTTAAACAACCGACGTTTCGGAACCACCATGGTTCCATTTTCAAGGAGTTGCGAAATTACTTAATTAGGTGAAAAATTCAGTTCTTAAGTGACAACAATAGATGTTTTGAACTAATTTACATATAAACAAAGATAGAAAAGAAAAAAAGTTGGTACAATAAAGGCCATTGTTAATTCAAACAAAAACTTTAGCACGAATTGAATCAGATTGTGTGTTTAGTTTCGGTTTGAGATCTCTGATAAACAGCATTCATAAATTAAACATTTGAGTTTTCCAGTTCATTTCTCCAATACTTGAAACATCGCTGATGACTTATGTTCCTCAATCCGCTGAAACAAATGGCGAATGGTGTGACCTACATAACCTGTATCGCACAGATCACATTCAATCGTAAACCACACATTGTTGATTTTACTAATCGAGGCTTTGTGTCACGATGTTTTAGTTGTTTTTCAGTTTTGGGACTCGTTAACACTGGTAATAAATCTACACTTCTGACTTTTGCGCTTAGATCTTTTAGCTGTTTCCGCACTGCGGTTGCAGAGTTCTGATCTTTGAAGGGAATGACGATAGATATTGTTTTGTTTGCTGTTGCATCAGGCTTTGATAGTTCCGGTTGAAATACTGAAATCTCAAAAGCTTGGATATTGTAATACTGATGAGTCTCTCGGGGTATCTGAGCTCCCAGGATGTTGACAAACAATAGGCTTTATTTAGTAACGTCCCGAGTAATGAAGTTTTGTAGCGTAGTAATTATGGATAAGAGTGATTATATTCGTCTCCTTATCCAGGCATCTATCAGTCACACCTCCAAGTTTATTGAAATTAGCACAGAATGACCGAAGAGCGTCCTCCAAAAATTTATCATCCACAACAGCTGCTGTGATAAAGAATGCTCCCAAAGAACATTGCTGGCTCACTACCGCCAAAGGGATCTAGATTAGCACATCTCTACGGTCTTCCTGAGGCTCACAAAGCACAGTTATCAGTAAGACTAATTCTGTCTGTTACAAACACCTATAATTTCAAACTGGAAAAATGGCTTAAGGAAAAACTCAAACCATCATCCCTCAATCAGCATACAACCACTGATGTCTTTCTCTTTCGCTAATGAAGTATCAAATATGCGAGTCTGGGAAAACGACCTGCTTGTCTCCTTTGACGTAACATCTCTTTTTACGAATGTTTCGCTCGACAAAACAATACAGATCCTAGTCACAAAAGCGTTTTCCGATAACTGGTTTAACCAAACATAGGGACTTATATAACATCGCTAAGTTAGATCTAACAGCACTTTTGAAACTGGCTACTAAAGACCAGTTACTTCAGTATGATGGGAAACTGTATGAGCAAATCCATGAAGTAGGGATGGGATCGCCCTTAGGCCCCCTCATGGCCAACGCCTTTTTATGTCATGTTGAAGAACGCCTAGAGCTGTTAGATACTTATAAGAGGTATGTTGACGACATATTGACAATTATTTCCAGTAAATATGCAAATGCTTTCCTGAATACCCTCAACAAATTCCATCCGTCTCTTTACTTTACTGTCGAAAATAGACTGCCGTTAATTGGCAATTGAAAAGAAGGGTCACCAACTAACAGCAAGTGTCTATCACAAACCTACATGAACAAGGGCTTGTTGCTGCATTATCAGAGTTGTGTGGACCATCGCTACAAAACCTTATTACTCAGGATCTTACTAAAAAGAGCCTATCGTTTGTCAACATCCTGAGAGCTATTCGCAGGCTCTCATATCTAAATATCCGGGTCCCAAACATTAGATTCTTAAATCAAGGCCTGAGATTCCGGATTCCAAAGCAAGGATTCCGGATTCCATACCTAAATATCTGGGCCTCAAACCTTAGATTCTTGACTCAAGGCCTGAGATTTTGGATTCCAAACCAAAGGTTCCCGATTCCATATCTAAATATCCGGATCCCAAGCTTTAAGAGTCAATGTCTGTAAATACCAAAGTTCGGTCGGGTCTCAAAAATTTCAGATTTTTTCATATTTTGCCCAAATGACCCCTATGGTAAGTTGTTTTCGAAAACAGAACTAAAAGGTTCGGCAGCGCTTTATTTTTTTCAGAATCGAGGGAAGTTTGAATCACGCCATTTTGGCTCTGGAC
>JAOCNB020040622.1:0-13214 GCA_026546465.2 Palythoa caribaeorum | reverse complement strand
ATATCTAAGTATATAGAATATATTTATACACTAGATAGAGTATTAATTAATTTTATACAAATTTTTAGTTTTTAAATTATTCTATTTGTTTATTCTAAATTATTTTATGTTGCGTCTCCAATTAGCCTATAAGCTAAAGTACAAATCAAACACGTTAATAAAGGTATATATAGTAATCTCAGGCAGTTTAAGGGAGAAAGTACTGACAATACTTCATAATGATGTTGGTCACTTTGGGATGACAAAGAGCTTACATAGGGTGAGAAATGGGTATTTTTTGCCCTTTTTTTGACAGCTGACATCAGCAATTGGTGTCCGAAATATGAACCTTGCCAACAAAGAAGAAACCCTGGACCACGAAACACACCTCTACAACCCACTGTAATCACTTAGAGCAGGAGAGTTAGTGACTCTGGACATAATGGAATACCCGAAGAGCCCATGGGTAAGTAAGTATTATCTGGCGATAATCTATCATTTCAAAAATGCTTAGAGTTGTTTCCCCGAAGGAATCAGAAAGCAGAAACAATTGCCAAGAAGATAGCGGACGGTTGGATTCCTCATCATGAAATACAATAGCAGTTACACAGTGATCAAAGGAAGAACTTAACTGGTAAAATAATCTGTGAAATCTGCAAGTCTTTAGAAGTTTTAAAAACAAGGACCACATCCTTCCACCCACAGTCAGATGGTGCATCGGAACGAAGTATAAGGACTGTTAATGCAATGCTTTCTAAAGTGGTTTCAAGCGACCAGAAGAACTGGGACTTATATCGTCTACCTGTTTAGCATATAATACAGCAGTTCAAAGTCGCACCAATTTTACACCCAGTTATTTAGAGTTTGGGAGAGAGCTTCGTTTTCAAAGTGAGTTGATCCAACCATTGAACTTCATGGGCGAAGCAATGTTGCAGTCATATTTTGCCCGTCATGTGAGGTCGCGCCGACAACAAAATGAAAATCAAGAGATGTGTTATTCATCACAACCAAATCGAACCCTATCTTATTGCTGAACATGAGCAAGGATATGCGCAGAAACAAGTGAAGAGAATAATGAACGTCCATCCCACAACAACAGATACAGAGTGAGATCACAGTAATAGAAGGCGAATCAGTGAATGACAAATCACAAGGAGATACAGAAGTAGAAGCCCGAGATTGACATAGCGGAACCAGAAGCCCAGCCAAATGAACATGGGTTAGCAAGGCCACAGCGTGAGAGGCACCCACCTGCCTGGCTTCAGGACTTTGAAAATTAAGGCCAAAAAATGTGGAAACTAGTGTACACAGAGCATGCGTGAGTGAGGAAGCACATGGCCAAGATAGCGGCTTTATAGCAGTTGTTGTTTACGAATTATTGTACTGTTAGAGATGTGTGCGAATCTTTTTTTAACAGCTTTATTGGGTTAGACTCCCAAATAACAAACGAAAAAAACACACACACAACAGCACACCGACAATCAATAAACGAGCAATTAATACGAAGATCCTAAAGGGCGGGTGCGAATGGGACACGAGGTCCCATACGAGGCACTACCCTATATTAAAAAGCAAATTAATATATGAATCAATGAATAAAAAGATTTGTTTTTTAAGAAAAAGAAATACAATAGCCAGTGCTGGCAGGGGCAGGTTCTGATCATGGTACAGGTACAGGTGCAGTCGGCATCAAAAGAGGTCCTAAGTGCCAAAATTTGAATCACTGAATTTTTTGGTCGCATTCCATACGTTTCGAGTACTATTTTCAATTAGTTTTTACATTCCGATTGTTGCCGGATTTCTGAGAAAAGTTCAGTTTGTCGTTACAATCCTTAAGTGATGAAATTTGACCCTACCCCAGTAATACAGCTGTCCTGTTTATTTGGCCAAACATTTTTGACCCACTGGTGACTGTTTCATCGGGGTTCTGCTGTATCTAAGAACCTAAAAATCCTTATTTTCCTGTTAAAAGCTATCCTTTTACGAGACTAAGTGGCCCATTGGAGCCGGTGCTTATCTCCAGTTTCTGTGTTAAGCGGATGAGAGTCACTAACTCCCCCTGGACGGGACACTAATCCATTGCAGGTTAGCCCCAGCAGAAGCTGGTACTCATGGTACTCTGTTAAGTAGCTTTTAAATAAGAATGGGTTCAGGTTAACTTGGAATAAACATAGGTTCTTATACACAGCTTTTTACTGTATAATAGAATGACAATTACCGACGCCGTTAAGAAAGAACTGCCTTAAGGAATGGGGGAAAATGTTTAGGTCCTTACATGTAAACATACAACCGCCATAGGCTAATGATGTACATGACAATGATGTTGAAAATAGTTATATTGTATAATAATGTTGCATATAGCTGCTGAAAAGCTACTCTGAAATTTGATTTAAAAGTGAGTTTATTACTACTACAAAGTTATACCTTTTGTTCTAAAACTGATATTTTTAAACAAATTCTGTTTATTAATTTGTCTTTAGATGAATGAGCAGTCAGTGAAACTGTTGGCCACCTTTTCGGAAGTGAACGAGGTAGACATTCGGCCATGATCAGCAATAGTCAACCGTGATTGGCCATAGTCAGTTGTTACAGGCCATGGTTGGCCAACTGAAGAAAAAAAACTTCTTAGCAGGATGAACGGTACAAAATGGATATAACTGATTATCAAGCTGAAAACGGTCGCCAAATTTTGTCAGCTGTGGAAGGATATGTCCACCAATAACAAATTTCTTCAGTTATAGAAGAAACAATCCACAGACGGCCAAATTCTTCTGTTGAAGGAACATCCACGACTGGTCAGATTCTTTGAATGAAGAAGGAATCGCCGTTCTTCTGCATAAGAAGGAGCCACCTGCATTCACCCAAGTTCTTCAGATAAAAAAAAGAAACCATCCACGGCCGACCAGGTTTTTCTTCTAAAGAAGGAACCATCTAGTCTTCCAAGTTGTTCAGATGAAGAAGACGTCCATGTGCGACCAAGTTTTTCTTCTGAAGAAGGAACCATCCACTGTCTGCCAAGTTCTTCAGGTGAAGGAGACGTCCATGTGCGACCAAGTATTTCTTCTGAAGAAGGAATCATACACAGTCTGCCAAGTTCTTCAGGTGAAGGAGACGTCCATGTGCGACCAAGTATTTCTGCTGAAGAAGGAATCATACACAGTCTGCCAAGTTCTTCAGATGAAGGAGACGTCCATGTGTGATCAAGTATATCTGCTGAAGAAGGAACCATCCACAGTCTGCCAAGTTCTTCAGATGAAGGAGACGTCCATGTGCGACCAAGTTTTTCTGCTGAAAAAGGAGTCATACACAGTCTGCCAAGTTCTTCAGGTGAAGGAGACGTCCATGTGCGATCAAGTATTTCTGCTGATGAAGGAGTCATACACAGTCTTTCAAGTTCTTCAGATGAAGGAGACGTCCATGTGCGATCAAGTATTTACCGAAGAAGAAGTCATACACAGCCTTTCAAGTTCGTCAGGTGAAGCAGACGTCCATGTACGATCAAGTATTTCTGGTGAAGGAGTCATACACAATCTGCCAAGTTCTTCAGATGAAGGAGACGTCCTTGTTCGATCAAGTATTTGCTGAAGAAGGAGTCATACACAGTCTTCCAAGTTCTTCAGGTGAAGGAGACGTCCTTGTTCGATCAAGTATTTGCTGAAGAAGGAGTCATACACAGTCTGCCAAGTTCTTCAGGTGTGAAGGAGACGTCCATATGCAACCAAGTTTTTCTGCTGAAGAAGGAACCATCCACAGTTGGCAAAGTTCTGCTGAAGAACGAACCGCCTAAGGCCTCAGCGAGGTAGAATGGCATATGGTGTGTATGAACTATTCAAACTTTTTATCAATTTACTAACAATTCCTTTGTCAGTAAGGTTAACTTCCGATAATTTCTTTATGAAACTCAACCCCCCTTGTCGGTAAAGGAGTCAACAACCATTGAAGGAAACATCTTGTTACCATGGCAAAGAAGTCCATAAACGCCCCTGTAGAGTGGTGCTGGTATGCTTTTGAAAGAAAAACACGTATCACTAATCAAATGCATTTAGGAATTACACATCAGTCATTAATTATTTGATTAACTTCGAATTTTGTTGAGTGTATTTACTCAGCCCTAAAAGACAAAAATACGCAGTTAACTACTGCATGTGGCTACTGCTGCCATTATTTAGAATATAGAGTTATTGTATTCCAAAGAAGGTTGTTTATTGACCAACTGTTGTGCTTATATGCCTCTTGAAGGAGTTTATTTTATCGCTCTCTGATGGGGATTGAAAGGGATTACACGCTTTTTTATAAGAACAATTTTTTTAAAAACAAAAAAAGCTCTAATTTTCGCAACAATTAAGAACAAACCAAAGGACCAACCTAAGAAAAGTCGAGGCCCGGCTTCAAATGTAAACTAGTTGTTACTCTCGCTAATTGCCAACGAGAACAAAACACAGTTAACTGAACTCTCGCCGTGTGAACACTTCGCTATTACGGCCTTTTGCTCATATAGAAACAAAATGTTGTTTTCGACAAAAAATTACTAATAAACAGGACGTTTTAATACAGCATACGGCGCTGGCTTGCCTGCTTTCCACAAGAAGCTTAGCGCACGAAAAAAAATCAACAGGAGGTATAAAATGATGCTGAGATCTGTCAGAGTAAGCTGAGTTGCATCAATTATCACCCAAACGTAAGCCGTGAGGTGTTTTCTATTGTTACTTTATGTTATATAACCAAAAACTCACGCTGCGATTGGCTCACACGTATTTCCTATTGTTAAATTACATTACCTTGCAATCGAGAATTTTTCTGTCTACACAAGATACATTTACACGCATGTGTATGTACATGCATACATAATCTGCCGTCTTGTCATCCTCAGGGTCTGACCCTCAGCTGACTCGTTGGCATTTAATTGTTTATTCACAGAGCAACTCGGCATTAAAACATCGTTTACCAGGTACAAATACAGTATTTCCTCGAATAAACACCACGGCGTTTATTATTAAATTTTTCATGATTGGGGGCAGCGTTTAATCGAGGGCGGCATTTATTTCAAATGCTGTTTATTTTTTTTAAACAACCAACATTAACTTTACTTTAAAAAGTAGAAAAAATGATACAGTTCTTTGTCTGGCTGTACCGATCAAGCTTTACAGTTGTACTTAGTGTGCTTGTAAACGCGTAAGCTAGCTAAAAGCTTGTAAACGCGTAAGAGATAAGATAAATTCGATGTTGCGGATTTTTGTCTGTGCCTTTCAAACTTTAAACTTATAGTTTTAACAACTCCGCTCTGCGTTTGTAAAAAGTGAACGTCATAAATTCGATGTTTCAGTTTGCTGTCTGATCCAGGATGCGGCGTTTATTCGAGGGCGGCGTTTATTAATATTTTGGCTCTCAGGTGCGGCGTTTGTTCGAGGACAACGTTTAATCGAGGGCGGCGTTTATTCGAGGAAATACGGTATACCAAGTGATCAGCGCGTAAAAATATTTCAAATTTAAAATCGCCACGGCATACTTACATGTTCGTATATTTAGCTGTACTCACGCTTTGTCGTAAATTTTCCAAGTTATTTTGAGAATCTCAAATTGTAATTTGCTTTGTGATAAACCTTTTTGTAAAACTTGGGAGATTTCAAAATGTAATGCTAAAATCTTCATGTTCGCAAAAATTGGTGGCGAGCCTCATAACAAGCGTTGTCCATACGTAAAAGGGGAAACCTGGTTTATGCTGGTCACGTGAGTCCGTAAGTGACATGTAAACTATTTTGCCCACATTTATAAAAATTACTCATCTATTGTATTAATCTGCGAAGAAAACAGCAAATAATTCTGACATCGAAAATATGCGTCCCCCAGATATTAGGAGAAACGTGACACTCAGTCTTTCTACAAGACTACAGTTTTGGTAAAATCCACCTGTCCAATTCGTGTAGTTTCAATTTTGCTTTCTTTCCTTGATTCTCTTTCTTCTTCAGGGTCGGCCAGGGGGTGTAGTGGTATACCAGTATACCCGAAAAAAATTCGCTAAAACACCCAAAATTCCTTCCGCTATACCCGAAATTAATCGAAACATTTTATACTGTATACCCGAAATTAGTAATTAGTGAAGCAAGCGATATACCGAATATACCCACATTTAAGTTGAAATATACCGTATACCTCATTTAAAAAGCCCAAAACCCCTGGCCGACCCTGCTTCTTTGACTTTTTCTTTTTAGCGTTTTTGTATTGTTATTCTTTCTTTCCAACATTTACTGGTGTGTAATATTGTGAAGCACCATGATTACTTCTGACCATATCATATATTTTAACCGCTGTGGTATTTACAGATGACCTGCACTTATCAAATTGTAATTTTCTATCGTGAATTTGTAAGATATTGAGTGTAGTCTTTTTGCCTGATGGACAACTCTAGGAAGGAATATGTTTTCGGATTCCTCACCATTACAGTTTTCTCACCTTTCTTGTACAGCAGATTTCAACAAAGGCAGAAGTTTCCCTCCGGCGAACTTCTCTATTTCAAGCTGAAAACTTAGCACTTCAACCTCGTGTTGTAACCCGACGAATTCTTTCAGCTCCTGTCACACCAAAATAAAAAACAAAAGACAATTAAAAGAAATTTTTCCCATCCGATATATCTTAAAGAGAAAAAAATACATTGCAACTGAAGTTAACATTTGCCTTATTTTTATACAAAGATGCGGGAGACGAGTGTCGGATTGAGTTCTGAAATTTAAATTTAAAAGATACCAATCATTCTGTTTCTGCAGTCGTAAAATCAACTGAGGAAACCACGTCTGCTGTAAACCAATATTCGGGAAAAAAGCTATGGCTTCTGATACTTTCAGATACCAGGATGAAGATATCAGGGGAACGCAGTGACGCTCGCAACTGTAACTGAAAGTTTAGCCTCGACCTCATGCACAAAGTGAGTCCGTCATCAAGCAGTTCAGCAGTTAACTTGACAAGTGGAAACTCGTCTATATATACCATGGTTCTCACTGACTAACGATAACAAAATTCCAGGAGTTATCCAGGGTAGAAAATATATTTTCCAGGACCCAACCACGCCACCAAAACAACTGTGCCGTTCTTCAGCTTTCCAGTTAAAGAAAAACGGGACCAAAACAACCACAATCCCCAGAAAAAAAATTCCTCAAATTGAGTCTACACTGACAAAATACAAAAGGTACAATCGTGCGTCAGATGCTTTTGTAGGTATTAGTTTGTTTATAAAACTGTTGAAAATATTTCCACAAATTCCAGGAGTTTTCCAGGAGTACAGGGAAATTATCTGTTTTTCCAGGAATTTTCCAGGGCCCTGGAAGAAAATTTCCAGGAATTCCAGGAGTAGTGTGAACCATGATTTACTTTATTGATATCACCTACCTTTGCATTGGCATAAGTAAAACAGTGATCTTCCATTTTCATTTCTCTCATCAATGATGGAATAAGGAGTGAGTTGCCACTTGACAGGTTTGATTGTTCCTGCGTTTGCGAATTTAACACCATTTGCCATTTGTTGCATGTTCCACAGTCCCCACACGGGCAGTTCTTGTTAAGCTGAGCTTCAGCTACCGAACAAAGGTTAATAAAACCATATGGTAAGTTTACTTTTTATCGACACTTTTCAAATTTACATTATGTAATAATTGGTAACATATCACGCACACTGTGATTGGTCAAACACAATAGAGTGATGAGAATAAAGACCATAGATGGCATCAGAGAATTTCACAACTTTTGTCATTTATCTTTTTACTTCTTTCCATGGCAAACAACTTTTAGTCGTCTGGTAGATATCTTAAACTGAGAGGACGGCAACGTCGACAACGACGTAAAAAAGCAATAGTAAATACGATAACTGCACGTTGGAATGCATCGAGCTGAGCACCTGCATGAAGTTGCCGCTAAAAACAGAACGTGAAAACACCATTTCTGGAGTTCTTGAGAGAACAAGTACATGAAAACAGAAATGTTCTCGGCATTTCTTTGCCATCAAGGAGGAACATTTAATCGTTTTCTGTTCACAAAGCTTGATATTTAACGACAGAAAGATAAAAAGAGAAAATCAGAAATATATTTTTGTAAGCCGTCGTCGTTGGCGTTGTCCTCCTCGTTGCTTACGGTCACTAGTTAAGTTTGTAGACGAGTAACTTTGCTGAAGCACTTGTCTACATAGACGAGTAAATTTTATAGATCAATATTATAATCATGCACTAAAGTCTAAAATACTGACTTCAAAAATTGAATTGTGTGCCTCCATGTGTGTGTGTTCTTTTTACGTTTTTGTATGTTACGCTGTCGTCAATGAGAAGTATTTCTTGGCAATTTCGAGAGTTGGAGTAGCTACTGACTGCAAAGGTTGGCATAAGAAGTCATTGCTGTGCAACTTCTTAATCAGTACTGTTACAGTACCAAAAATGTAAGACTGTCTTCAATGAGAGGTTTGTTGGCAATTTCTAGTGTCTAGTTTTTTAGCCTAATATGGACGTAGAGGTAGGAAAATAACTACATCTATGATGCTTCTAAAGCAACACATTGGACAAGTAAAACTCCCCTTGGGACGAGTAAAACTTGGGAATTACATGTCCGATGGGCAAGTGGAAAAAACTAAAAGTTGCTTTCTGTATTAGGCCTGACCACTTTAATTTCCTGTTTTATGAAAATTTAGGCAGAGTTCTCCCCACAGAGCGGTACAGCGGTGCTGCACCGCTCTGCTCTTACTCATGCACCACTCTGCTCTTTCTATCCAGAAAATAAAAGACAGAAGATCAAGGAAGATTATAAGCTTTTGGTAAAAATATGTTCTCAAGAAACAAGCTCAAAACAACCTGTTTTTTCTTTAACCGATCACCACATTACTCAACTCTATCCCAGGCCATTTTTTTCAGCTCAGAAAGGTCACATGATGTCTGTAACCATAGCAGTGAAAAGCATAACGAAAGTCTGGCATCACATGATTTATCATATGATCATTATAAACCTTCGCTCTGCTACGTTTGCTCTGGGGAGAACTCTGTTAGGTCAAAAACTAAAAATAGGAGGAGGGAATAAAAATAAATATTTAAGGATATACCGTCGAATACAATACTTGGTATCATAAACAACATGATGCCATGGCACCGCATGGAATATTTCACGCCTTGCAGATGACAAACCAAGTTGAGCTGCTTGGTATGTTGTGTCTGTTTGTGCCATAATTGTGATATACCATCTGCGATTCAAGCATGAAATACGTTTATTTCATTTAAGGTTACTGAACACCTTGAGCGGTATTTCTAGTTTTCATAAGATATCTCGCTTGATATTCATCACAGACCCATAAACCTTTATATCACTGGAAAGCTTATAAAATTCTCTAAATTAATATTTAAAATATATTGATATATTTGTTATCGTTAGGACGAACTGACGCTCTACTTTTGATTAATTTTTCAGTTCCCTTTATGAAGTCAACAGTAGCTCAGATCTCAACTTCCACTAGAGTTTGTCCCCTTTTTAACTTCGTGAAAGTGTGCCGATCAAAACCGTGCCGGCGATTTTTGTTTGTGAAAGCCAGTCATTTTTTACATTTGTTTTTAGAAAGTTGTAAACATTTTAAACCTAGAGGCGCAGAAATAGAGTAATAAAAAATCAACCGGGACTTCTTTTCAAATTTGCCGACACGGTTTTGTTCTTTAAGTATTTCTCTATAGTTTTGCCAAATTTCGTGAAAAATAACAAAAATTCAGCGAGCACTGATATTTTTTACAACCCTCATTTGTGTAAGAACTGGAACCGAGAAAACAGCGTTTGAACAATGAGCCGCGTAAGCTTCCCGACTGTCGGTAAAAAATATTTATTTCATTTTGCATTTACTTGCCAGCGAAATTACCTATTGGAATTTTTTTTTGTTCAAAAGATCTTTCTTAATAAAACAACATAATTTACTTTTTCAATTTTCAGGTTTTTTCACATTTCAGCCTGTTCAGTAACCTTAAATAAGAAAAAAATGTTAAGAAATTACAAGCAAAGGAATATTTTTATCTTTAGTTTTTTCTTTTAACTCTGATAAAAATTATATATTCAATATTCAAAAACTTTCGTTCGGCAGGTTCGTAAAACAGGAAAATAAATTGGTCTGGCCTAAATAAAGTTTTAGTTCTTGCCCCACTTGACATAATTTGCTGGAGAAAAACTTAAACTTAAAATTGCAGGCTTTCAAAAATTTGAAAAAGGGAAGGTTTCTGACCTCGAGTGACAAAATAAAATATGTCTTTGAAATTTCACGTTCAAGTGTTAAAACAAATAGATTTCATATGACCAAAACAAGGTCTAAACTGTAATTTAATGCAAAGTAAGGCGAAGTCGAAATGTGATGTCTCATGAAGCCATACGTTATGGCATATTCTGAAAAGTGCCAGGAAAGGTTTTTGAGAAATAGATTGTACTTAACAGCTATCCTATATTAACTAACCTTCCAAAAGTAGCTGAGTTCGTTTTTGGAGCTCTTTAAATTTTGTCAGTACAAACTGCCAGGAGCAATAGCAGCTATAAACTTCTTGCCAGGAACTCCTTTCATCTGTACCAGTACTCTGTTGGGCCACTGATTCTATCACTTGGTGCAGCTCATAATGTTCCTTTAACAATATCTTGCTCTCACTTTCTATCTTAGCACGAGTTATCTCAAAACCACAATCATCAAAACTGGACTCCAGTTGTTCTAAGAAATCTTGAGAAGGGTCTTCCTCTGACTGTTCAGTTTGTAGTTGTGAGTACAGTTTCAAATGTGCTGATTTCAGCTTCTTATAGCTGTTAGGCATTGTAAGTCTTGCTCCATGTGTCACAAGATTGAAAAGATGCCAATCAACACTACCCTCTGTATGACCTCCTTCCACAGGCAACCCAGCTGCACCTGTTTTCAAAGTTCTCTCAATTTTTCCATATTTCTCATTGTTCGCAAGAGCTTTGGTTGAAGTTACCTCTTAAAACAAAACAAAACAAGAAAGAATACTAAAATTGCAACCTGGATTGATGAATTTTAGAACGAAACGTTTTGTAAAACACTAAAAGGCGTTTAGACCAAAGAACTTCGGTGTTCATTAGTTATGATGAAATGATGTAATAATTATGAATGCAAGAGTCCAAAATTATGCAATTATGCTGGTCTTAAGCAGGTGGTAAATGAAGAAAGTGTGGCGTAAGTGACTGATGTGTAAACGCGATTATTCCCTGCATTTGGGTCTCTTAGGGAATACCATGCTTCTAGAAAAAGTATCTTTATGGTATCTACTAGCTTTTTCATTGATTTCAATGTTGTCCAAATCCATGACATGATTGTGTTGAAGAACATGTTGAACAAGTTTAGAACTGATATAAAAAACCCGGACTTCTCTTTTTTATTCCCAAATTTCAGTTTTAGCAGCTCTTCCATTTTGCCCATAACATGCGAAGTTACAATTTAAACAGTTTATCTTGTAAACAATGTTCCTGGTTTCCTGTTTTCGGTAGTCCTAACAAGAAAGAAGTCAGACTTTTACCAGAAATCTGATTCATTTCCTGATAATTTTCAGTTTGCTCAACTCTGTACATACAAACTCTGTTTCTAATACTTATGTTTGACTAGCTTTTTAGAACACCTAAACAGACAAAAAAATGTTCTCAAGCTCTAACAGGGTTCAAATAAGGGCCGGCGAACGGCGAATTTCGCCGGTGCACTCTTGACTTTTGAGGAATATTCGCCACAGCTTCACGCCAGTACTAATGAGGGGTGTATGTATGTTCCGAGTAACAGTTAGCCGGGGCTTTCTATAATGACAATATTTTTAGCCGCTGCTTAAATTTTTTAGCCATACCCCTAAAAATTTAACTGAAACCCTGTCTAACCTGAACTCGTGAGTGAGTGTTGCATTGTAGAAATATCAGCTTTTTTCTCGTTCAAAACCTGCAGTGTTTGTGCAGTTCCTGCTGTTTTGGATACTGTTTGTGTGATTGTCTTACTCTTCTTTATGCTGTCTTCCACTTTACTTTCGTTATACTTTGCTCCAGAAACCTTCGACACATTGCTCTTAGCAGCTGACTTATCCTTCCCAGCACCTATGAAGCAGTAAAGGCCCCATTCTTATTCAAACTTTGAAAACTAGTAAAAATTATATGAATTAATAGACTAGGAATTACATGTTAGAAAAAAATTAATAATGCATGAAATACTTAAATTGTAATTATTGTGTTGCCTTTCCTATCAAGTATCTCTGTTCTTATACGAGACATTTCTCGGCCAGCCTAAGTTCGCGTTTTACGCGTTCCAGTGGAGACGGTCATTAGAGGTAATGACACTTTTGTGCCATTTGTCACAGGACTTCATTAATTGTCAAATTTCTGGCGTGACAAATGAGTTTGGTCTGGACCTGATCTTCATTCATTTTTGGGTGCATGTTCATTCAAGATTTCTGAAAACAAAGTATTGAGTGTATCCGGATCTGATCATCAAAATGATCAAAACAGAGATCACGTGAAATGGCATTAATGCGAGATCATCAACAAATTGTCTAGAGTGATAGTTGGTATAACTTCTGATACGGTAACATAACAGGGCTTTGCTCTGGGAGTCTTTAATGACAAAATAACGTCGATCAAGTTATGATCACTGATAGAGCAGGTCAGCACATCACTAAAGCTATATTCACTGCTTATTAAAATAATTATTTTTCAGGACTTTTCAGGATCATCACTAATTTTCCAGGATTTCCAGACTTGGATTTTAATTTTTGTTTTTCCCGGACTTTCCAGGTTTTCAGGGAACTGTACGAACCCTAATAAGGCAATAAAACAATGTCACGTGTATTTCTATTGAACAATTAGAATACGAGCTCGCAATTTCTATCAGCTGATGGAATGACAAGGACGAAGCCCAAGTCATTCTATCTATTACTGATAGAAATTACAAGCGAGTACACGCTTTTTTTTTTGTAAGAACCAGTAAATTTTGCCGAGGCTAATTGTTTTAATTTTTTGGCGATTTCAGCCTCAATTTGTTCTTAATTTGTTCTTAAGATATTAGAAAATGAAAGGCCTTGCGCCACACACGTATTGTACCGCTTAATTTAGAGACGAGCTACCTCAGTTCAATTCATTGTTTGTGGCGCAGTCTTTACAGTGAATCTTTTTATCTTTTATGCTGTATCTCTAAGTTTTAGTCAATTTTCTACCACAAAAACTTTCCTAGTTTTCAAGCCTCAGCCTGAGCTTGTTCTTAAATTGTT
>JAOCNB020040435.1:0-13216 GCA_026546465.2 Palythoa caribaeorum | reverse complement strand
AACAGTAGAAATTTGGTTAAGATCGGCCGACCCCCATGTTCCGGCTTTGCATGGTTTTCTCAGACAGTGACTCTTAAAGCTGCTGGATTGACCGTAACCAGTTAATCACATGAAATGCGAGACAGAATTTCCTCCAAAGTGGCAGATGTTACCACCTAAACAAACTTTTGGACAAGTGGGGTTTAAAAGCTTTAATGTATGGAGAACGAAACTTTATCAGACTGCCTCGCTGGCTTGTACCAAAACATTTATTATATGCAGCGTCTTTAACGAAAATGTGCAGCGCCTTTAACGAAAATCTACCGCAATCCACGTATATTTAAAGTTAAGTACTGGTCCGTAACTCGTATCAGTCCTTATCAAAACGAGCAGTGGACTGGGTATGAGTATTTAAAATCGATTGAATTGAAAAATGAGGCTCGCCATCTGAAATAGCAGCCAAACATTGGTAAGTTTACCAAATATGAGAGTCATTGGTTTAAACGCAAAGGCATGCATGGTACACTTTTAAAAATTGCAAATGAAGAGACTTTTGTATGGATAATTTGGAGGGCCTTATTTTTCAATTCAATCGATTTAATATTCGTACCCAGACCCCTGCTTGTTTTGATAAGGACTAATTGTTCTGCGGTATTTCGCTTATTCCACACAAGAATATTTAGATATTCATACTGAGAATACACGGACCTGTGTACGACATGGTTTTATAATAAAATGTAATGACATTTTATTTTAAAAGAACTGGTTTCTTTTGCGCTATAATAACTTATCCAATCGTAAGACTTCAAAACTTTGAACCTCTTGATTTTCGATGTTTCCCACATGAAATTTTTATTAAATTTAATTGCAAAAAAGTTTCAATTAGAAGGGAATGAGTGAGTGAAGTGGAAAGAAAGAAATTAGCTTACTTATGAAGATATGGTCGATTTTCAAAAGGTTAGCCAATGAGATTAACGGTTTAATAATATCGCAATTAGCAACATTTTGTGTTCCATTGCCGTTGACCTCCCTAGTTCTTACTCGGATTGTTACATAACAATTAAGGAAGTACTTGTTAAGTATTGAAAATATAATGATTTGTTGGTTAATTTCAAAACGGAAAGTGGATATAACATCTCCACGGAAATAGTCATCATTTCACAAGCGAAAATTGGTGTTATAAGCACGGGAAATTAACTCCTGCAATATAAACGTGCGAGATTACTTTGACTTTGACGAGGGTCACACACTCCAAAGGGAGAACGTGCATTTGTTCTGCTTGACAAAAAGACTAAATTATTAATTTTATTCAGTTATTCCTTTGCTTGCATTAACTTCTCATTCCTATTTTTGTTGAACGCTAAAGTTCCAAACTTGACAATGACAAATTCTTTTACAAAAAAAAAGTAGTAGCAGCTTTTATACTTAAACCACATATTTTCTATTTCACCTTCTTTTTTATACGCAAAGTTTTTTACTGCAGTAGCAGAACATCAATCTTCAGCAGCCTCGTTTGCAACAAGACTTTCTTTGGCGATGTAATCCTGCCTCTTGATTTTGATGTCCAGTGATCGGGGAACATCCGGGATAATCCAAGCCAAAACCCCGACTGTGAAGAACACAAAGTACTGGAACACAATGACGAAAGCCAGTCGAGCCGTCATCACAACAAAAAACTGACGGCTGAAAGCGTATGGTTTCTCTGGTTCAACGTATCCTTTGTATCTGGTATGTCGAAACAAAAACAAAAAATATATACTGTCAGTCATTGCTTAAAGTCAAAATTACGTGCTACCACAATACATTTAGTCAATTATCCATTTAACAGATGGCCAACTGCTACTAGAAAATCGAAAATGTTTCATCTTGCATGGTTTTTTTGTTTCGTTTTTGCTTTCTACATGTGAAGAAAGCATTTTAAGTCACTTCTTCGTGTCAGAATTGTTTTTCTTTACATTCTTTCCTTCTTGCACGAATGTTTTCTCTATCTTTTTGCATTGTATGAATTTGGGTTTTTTCAGCGTTTTCACCCTGGCAAGCACTTTCTCATGGTTCATCCATAAATTTAAGTACAGGATTTCAGTATATAATTACGATTGCAAATATATAAGAAATCACAAGAAAACAACTTTAAAAAGAATATCAATAAAATAAACTGTAGATAAAGCGCAAAGTTAAATGTCGTAACTGGATAGGCTTACCCCCACCATAACCCGCCTGCCTCTCCCCCACCATAATCCCCCTTCCTCTAAACATAGTACAACTAAGGAACAAGAGGAAAAAAATGGCAAAAAAGAAAGTGAGTTGGGATGATAATAATAATAATAATGATGATGATGATGATGATGATGATGATGATGATGATGATGATTCCATGTGTATATGATCAAAGGCGCTTTACAATAATCAGTACAAGGTTTTACAGCTGAGGGTCTTAAACAGTCCGCTACTGCGGCTCACATATATTATCATTAAGAAATGCCCTCAGTAGAACAGACAGAGCACAACACCGGGATCACTACCCTACGCATCCAAACAGCAAAGGTTAATCTAGTTGATGACCCCTGCAATGAAATACAATTACCGTTGCTTACCTACAAAACGTTCTATTGAAGTTCAAGTTCTTGTTTGGATTCAATGGCCGTTCCTTCATGGGCATGTCACTCACATTGTAATAGGACAAACTATTATTCACGTATCCTTTCAGACTTCCGTCTGGACTGTAGGCAAACTGGTACACTTGTCTGAGGAAAGAAAATCATTTAGAGTCAGGGAATGTAAAGCAGTGATAGACAAACTATTTTTCAATCTAATAAAATAGTGATATTAATAGCAAAACGTAATTTGATGTAACCATTGTTGCACCAGCACAAATTGTAGGAAAAACTTTCCTCGTGCTAGGCCGGCAGCATTTAGGTTAAACGTAAAATATTTCTGACATTTTTTATCCAAATCTGACCTGACTGTTGCTTTGGGAATTTTCCAAAACACGTTATATTTTAATATGTCATGGTATGCATATTAAGAAATATTATTGGAATCAAAGAGTAAATCCTCCAACCGCTGCAAACAGCGTCCTTACTTTTGGAACACTACCGTAATTATGTATTAGTTATTATTAAAGCAATTTAATAAATATAATGTTAAAACAGGAAGCCCGCAGTACTAGTCGTTATTAGAACAGCAGAGGGGCCTGTTCTTTTATTGTGCCAGGTACCATAGTCTTGCTTTCATGTGGAGGCTCGGTTGCCTGATTGAACTTGAAAATGTTCTTTTTCTTGTTTTTCCCAACTCCCCTCTTTCTTACTATGTCTTAAAAATATATTAAGAGACCAATCATTATTCATGGCCAGGGTTGACTCAGACAGAAAATTTTTGGGTACCAAAAATATGGTCTTGCATGCTTGATGATTTGAGGATGATTTTCTAATGTGGAATTAAGTTGTTAGGTTCAGTATATAAAGAAAAGTATCAAAGAGTCACAATTGGCTAAACAAAAATTTAGGAAGAATAATCTTTTCTCTTCATCACCTGCCCCTATCACAAATAATGACCTTAAAGAGTATATATCGGAAAAATCGGAAAATCGTCTGTTAGAAAGGGTTTTGACAGTGAAGAAAAAATGTCGTTTATTTTGTTGAAATAGCTTGTTTGGTTCACGAGATATTTGCCGTTTTTATACTAGAGACGGCTAAGGCGTCTAAGGCTTACTCAGCTCTAGGACCTAAAGTTGCCTAAAGTCGCGTAAAGTCGGCTAAAGTCGCGCAAAGTCGGCTAAAGTTGCGCAAAGTCGCACAAAGTTGCCTTAAATCGCACAAAGACGCAGTGGTTTTTTGTCTACTTTCTTCTTATGTCGCCTTACGTCGCTCAAATTGCCCTTAGTTGCGCAAAGTTGACCTAAGTTGCGCAAAGTTGCCTAAAGTCGCCGTAAGTCGCACAAAGACGCGGTGGTTTTTGTCTGCTGTCTTCTTAAGTCGCCTTAAGTTGCGCAAAGTCGCCTTAAGCCGCCCAGAGTAATGGCGACTTTGGGTCCCAGAGTAGGCTTCGTCTAGATGACCTTAAGTTCCTAAGACGTCCTAAACTTTTAGTATAAAGTCGAGAAGAAATGCAGACGGCTTAGACGTCTAAAATTAAAAACATCAAAACGATGGCCTTATCATCGACCTTATTTTGCTAGACGGCTTAGCCGTCAATTATAAAAGATGAGACGCCCAGAAAAAGACGGCATTGCTAACATGAAACCGAAGCTCGATACACAAATCCGAGTGTGGACTAGTCACGAGTCATATTTGCGGCCGGCAAGCAGACCCCACTCGTGATATCTCGCCAAAGGCCGTCAATAAGGCCATCTTGTCTTTATACAAGACGTCCGTAAAAATTATACTTTCATCTAGACGTCTTAGCCGTCTTTAGTATAAAAATGGCCATTTACGTTTTTTCAAAATATGCAAATTAGGAAAGCTGGGACGTCGAAACCAAAACAGTAAACGAAGTAATATTACATTAGCTATTTCCTGAAACTAAATGTTCCATGATCCTGAAACTTCGCAAAGTTGTTTTACTAACAAAAACGCATCAAATGATGTATATCGCAATGTTACTATGACAACAATCTAGATCCCAGTCTCTTTTTCCTTCTGAAACAAATATAATGTTTTTGTTTTGCGTCATGCATAGTGTCCAGCACAGGTGATGTCAGCTAAATAAGTTGTTTGAATAAATAATGTTTGGATGCAGAAAAAAATGAAAATTTTCACTTTTAGAAATAATAGGCTCGGGACTGAATGTGTTGCTATAGCAACCTCAAAGTTTAAATAGTTGAATGAGTTTCTATGATTACAATTTTGATGCCAAGTTTCAAGTTCATCGAAGAAGTATTTCAAGAAATAATTCTTATTTTGTTGTGCTGGGCCATTTTAGGTTCTGGTTTCGACGTCACAGCTTTCCTAAATTTGCATATTTAAAAAACGTTAATATCTTGGGAACCAAACAAGCTATTTAAAAAAATACACGATATTTTTCTTCACATTCAAAAGTCTTTCTAACTGACGATTTTCTGTTTTCCCGATATTTCAGTACATTTTAACTCTTACATGACATCAGTCGATACCTTTATAAATTGTAAGGATCTGTTCGGATACCTACCGCGTTATGAACTCTGAAGTGAAGGCGATGACAAACGAGTTAATAAGGACCGAGATTCTGCTCAGTGCTAAAAGTATGTCGTACCAAACGCCAATCGTTTGAGCCCGCTCTGCTACTGGACGGCGGAAATTCACCACAAAATTGATGGCGTCAATTCTTAACTCCAGAGCGTTGTTTATCAAAGCGAACAAAGGCGCCAGAGGAAAAGCAGCCACAAACATCGTCACAAATCCGTACTGGATAACTTTCAAGATAGAAAATACAATAAATTATTTTTAATTTGATAAATCAAAAGATAAAAGGATAAAGGAAGAAGACGAGTGTTTTTAAAATGATGAATGAGGTACCGGTTTGAATGCAAGGAAGGAGGGAATGAACTCTCTACAAATAAAATGTTCAGGGCTGGATTGCTCAAAAGTGGATTACCTGTAACCCTGGATAAAGTCAAAATTGAATCAACTCATTATTTCTTTACCACGAAAAGATTTGCCTTTTTTTATAACATATTTATAGAAATTTAAGGAAAAAGCAATTTTCCATACCATGATTATAGCTTCAATAACTCTGTAGGAGTGGAAATGAGAACACGGTCTCCCGGTTAGCACTAATCAGGTTTTGAACAACTGGGCCCACGACTGTAGATATAAACTAGTTTTGAAAAGGAGAAGGAGCACCAGCTGGACAAAGCTATCTTGATCTTGAACAATCGAGGGATGCTCCGACATGGATTTGAAATGTTTTAACTTAAGTCAGTACACAGTTGAAGTCGCATTTGATGCTCACCCAGTGCATTTTTAAAAAGCTTATTAGCAATTGTAAGCAAACTATTATTTGTATGGCGTTGCCTGTAAAAGAAAAAGCTATTCATTGAGGCAAAAAAGAGGGTCAGGCCGAAGTACTTCCACTGATGTTACTGTCCTTACCCATGTCCAAGTACTGCTGGAACATACGGAAATCTGGCTCCGGATTTAAGAGGTACTCCGCCTCCCAGCGGACCAAACTGTCGTCAATTGCCTTTTTGTCTTCATTCTCCTTTCTCTTTTTCCACCACTTGGTTAAAGTCCTGGATAGATGGTAAAAAGTTACTTATTGAAACTGAAATAGCAAGAACATTTTCACTACTATATTTGAGGTCCATCCGTTCTATTCTACTTTGATTTTGTTTATACGCGTTGTTTTAACAGCCTGAGAGCTCCACAAATTTTTGAAAAGTTGTCGTGTTGAATTCTGCTACTGGCTGCTGTCAATCTCCAAAAACCCTTTAACAGATTTTGTCACTTTTAACCAGAAAAATCAACCGTTTAACTAATCCAATTCATCCTCCAGTCAAACATTTACTCATGGATTCTATTTCTACAAAAATAAGTTTTTTCGAGGTCGACCATGTTTATGTGTGTAGAGAAAGGAGAAAAATAATATTACATATGGAATATTTATCGGAGTTTGCAATAAAAGAACAGTTTCTGTATCTGAAGCAAAAAGTCTCTGTAAGCTATTGTAGTTCCAGATTTTTTTTTTATCTAAAACAAGAACCTTACGTCATCAACAGCCCCACCTTTCCGTCACACACACCCCATATTCAAATTTAATCTTTAGAATAGATAGTGGTTCAAACACACGAGTAATTATTAGACCAGCCTTGTTGATAGCAGTGACTGACATTACAAACACAAATGCAAATGTTATCACCAGAGTCATGTTCGGAAGGATCTGCCATCACTTTTTTCTTACTTGACCGATCTGCCAATCTCCCAGCCTTTTGCTTCCTTAACGCATTTACTCATGCATTTCCAAAAATGAAAGATTTTCAGGCATTTCAAAGTAATATTTTACCATTGATCCCAAATTTTGTATATTATTCTATCCATGATTAGTATGTCCTTCCGAGCGACGTATCGCAACAGTACGTTTGTTTTATATTGATCTGGTACAAATACTAAAACATAACCTACCACAGGTTCAGTGATAAGGGGACATGGATAATGATTCCCAAAACAAAATAAGGGAGAAGAGAGCTACCTTTTGTTTCGGCCCCGAAAAATGGCAACGCGTTTTTAGTGGTAAAAGTGGGCGAGTCTTATTTGGCTGCCGAAATATTTGATTTTTCTGATGATTTCCTCTATGTTAGTGTTACAGGTTTTCCAAACATCTTTCAATGCTACCAATAACTGATCCTCTTTTGACTATACTCTAACCAAGACGATGTAGCGAAAAGATCTCTAATTGTTTTCCTATTCTCTTACTAAAACATGGCATAATAAGTACACTTGACTACTTACGGGATTGCATATTCTGTAAAAGCAGAAAATAATTGTTTTCCAACCATAATGACCGTCAGTTGAATAAAGAGCTCCACCAAACATCCATTGGGGTCACATCCTTCAAGCCGGCTACCGTGAACTCGTGTGTATCTTCCTGGTGTTCCTACGATAAGGCCGCTCTTAAAAAACGCGATATAAAACAGCGAGGAGTAGTAGTTTACAAACTGAAACATGAACATTTTGATAGTCATGTTGTCGCGGTACTCGTTTTGAGTCCTTGGGTTTTCCCAGTCCGTTAAAAGGATGGCCAGTTTCCCGTAAACCATGCTCAGTATTGTTATGGCTACCAGATTAAGAGCTGAAGCAGAGGTTGAGGTTATGATACGAGCGTTGAGCTTGATTTGTTGATCTGATACTGCTGAAAGAGCCGCGACCACTGCTGCGCGATATAAGACCACTCCTACGACAGCTGCGAGAACCAGCAGTATCATGGTAGCGATGATCGAAATTGAACATGCACTTCGCTTCAGCTGAGTGTTCCTTGGAAGATATGGTTCCATTTTACCAGTGATAGGATTGGGTCGCAGTTCTTTTACCTAAGTGAAAAACAGCGGTACTTATATTAGGGTCGGGATAGGGTTAACTGATAGCTGACACTCGCCAAAAAATTTAACTCACAACTAATATTTGACCAAACACATTTTATGATAGCTGATAATTCAATCTTCTACTGATAGCTAATATTTAATTAGCTTTCTAGGGTGGTGGGCAATTTTACAGGGAAAAAAAGCGGAACTTTTTAACATACTGCTATTTTCTGCATTTTAGCGATTGTTTCGCTTCTATTCATACCCACTGGAAGCTTCGGAGACCGCCATATATTGTATAGGCGGATAATCACAGGTTAACAAGATGGAAGAACACACGTGATAAGCAACTTTGTTACTTCTAATTTAGACCTCCTCGGACAGCCTCGATGTTTTCCCAATACAGTTCTCTTGGGAAATGAGGTTCTTTGTTTAAGCTGAACATTCTTTCGTGTCCTTCTCATTACCGCATCTGAAACAAAGGAACCTTATTTCCCAAAAGGACTGTATTGGGTAAACATTGAGGCAGTCCGAGGAGGTCTAAAAGCAAAACAAACAAGAAACGCAAAGATGACTCTTTGAGACTTTTGTGAGGCGTTGCATAAGGCATTTCATTGAGAGGGAGAAGAAAATGCTTTTGAGCGACACCGTTCCTGTGTAAACATAAATTCAGAGGAGCACGCTACTGTCCAGACCAAAGAAGACATCTGATAATTGATATTGAATAATCAACTGATAACTGATATTTAGCCGAAATTTTGGCTGATAACTGATATTGGGGTACTCCATCCACCCCCTCTTAATAAAGGTATAAGATGGAACTGAAAGAGAATGCTACAGAGTAGCGTCAGCGTATGGTATTGGTACCTCAGGTAAGGACAATTAGAGCAACAATTCCGACATTGGAAAACTTGGGTGAGGTGTTGTTGATGTCTTTTTCGTATGCGGTCACTTTGAATTTACGTTATGATCCAACGTAGGGGAGAAATCACAAGAAAAATTTGGGAAATGCCGAAAATGATGGAAGTGCTCACATTGGCACAGAGGTTATAAACGTTTGTTAATGTCGTAGAGTTTGTAATATTGTAGAATTTAAATCGGTCAAGTGCCTTCCCAGTTTTTTTTTATATGGTATGCCCAGTCGGCCTTGTCGCTGTCGTCGAATTTGTGAGAGACGCCCATTTTGCGGACAGAACACAACAACACGGCTAAATGATACGCACCACACCGTGTAATTTACACTGGCATATAGAGACATTATAACTGATGTTGTAACCATCAACATTGAAATTACAATTAATGACATTAGTATCATTTTCAGCATCCGCATGACCATGGAAATGGACATCAGCTTCCATTTTGAGACATCAAATCGACCTTGGTATTGAATTTGAAATTTATAATTTATACTGATATTAGAACAATAAATTGTGTCAATTTCTACAGTGTCTATTGATGCACGTGTTAAAATCGAAGTTAATATTCATCTTGATTTTGACAGCGACATCAAATCGACATTGCATTGAAATTTGTATTACACTGACTTTTAAACAACATTGTGTCTTTTTACTTTCCTCGTATTGTTAGAAAAATAGCAGTTGATTAGATAATCATTAATGGTTTTCTTCAACCTTAAAATGTTTTGGTTGGTATCTATCTATTACCTTAGCTACAAAGGCTGGTCTTGGAGGCTGAATGTCTTCTTCAAACTGTAACATATCCCATTCGTACGCCAAACTGATTTGCCTGCGCTTCCAAACTTCCAGGAACACAGTTGCCCACAAGGACATAAAGATTGCAAAAAACACAGTTCCCTCGTGATCAAACAAATGCGAAACCTTTGCGTATTGACAGCTCTTTGTCAGTGTCCAGAAACTACACACTTTGTCACACAACGGACACATGTAGAATGTTTCGGTGTTGTTAGGGTCACATATCTCCAACGCTGGCACAAAACTATTCATGGAGATAAGACCACCAATGAAACACATCAATCCAACCACAGCGGCAAAGGTAAGCATGAAGTTGTACGTCCCCAGCCATGCAAAGTACAAAGCCACTCGAATGCCCAGGTAGTTCTTAATTGCATTTAAGGGCTGGTGCTTGTACCAGCGGCGAAACGAGGCCCAATCGTGTCTCAAGCGTTGTCGGTCGTTTTCAGGCGGTTCTCCAGGAGTTCCTTTCGATGGCCCGTCATGAAGTCGGTAGGCGTCGATGTAAACACCTTTATTTATCAAACGGTCAATACCGAAATCCTCCATTTCTGGCGAGAATTTTGCCCCTTGCAAAATAAAATTTACAATGCGACTGCGATCGTTGTCCGAGAAGAAAGCACCCTTGTCTTTGATTAGGAAAAGGTCGGATTTGTTGCGGCTGAAAAAAGCGGTAATGTAGTGCTTTTCTTTTTCTTGGACGTCGGTCTTCAAATCAAATGGCCGCCGGAAATAGTTAAAGAATTTCATCACCTTTTTCTGTTCAGGCTCTTCGTCTGGTTCCCGAATAGGAGCTCTCAGCATCATCTTTTCTGCGTACCGGCATAAAACGTCCCAAGGGGCGTGAACCAGGACAAATACAACATCTTCACACTGCAAAAAAGGATTTCAACACTGCATTTAACATTTTTTCCTTTGCAATATATTTTTTATTGAAATGCAAAAATAAATGTTTGTCCCATTGAATTTTAATTTAGCACGAAGAATATTTATCTTCTTAGTTTAAATTTGGATCTCCAACATTTGTTGTTCAATAGTTTCCATCGAAAAGAAGCAATTCTTCTCGTCACCATCATGGCCGCCATCTTGAATTATCAAAATTTTCAATTTCGTTCCAATTTTTATCAAAACAATCTGGAAAACCAACTAATTACACTGTTTGGGAATCTTATAACGCAATATTACCTATAAGAAACACAAAAAAATGTTTTCAGGGAATTTCAATGAAAAAAAATAACAATTTTAAAAACAACACTTAATTTGCATAATATTTATGCATACGTTATGCAGGCTGACATAAATCAACTAATGTAAAAAGATGTCTTATTTCTCGGACCACAGTTGTTGAAAGTTTCAAAGGCATAGTTGAAATGCCTATTTTTTTAGGTTGAACAACTCCAATGGGGTTCAAATGGCCCCCATACGTTGAAGTTCAAATAATTTACTTACTCACCCCTGGTAGAGTACCCTCTGTTCGTTCCAGCTCTAAACCATTTCTTGTAAGGTTCTTCTCAAATTCCTGGCGGTAGGCCTCTCTTTCGCGATTTTCGTCTTCGTCTTCCTTTTCCTTCTCAAAAGCAAGGACGAAATCTACTTTTTTTCCAGAGCTTGTCAAGTTAATGCTCTCTTGTAAACTCCTTGTTGGAGAAGTAGACCCATACTCCAAGGCTGTGTCAGCGGTACCCTCGATCAGACCCAGTTCCTCTATATCGGCACTCGACATGTTAATGATTGCCCTGTCAACGTAATGCAAGCGTTTTTCAATAACTGTAGAGAAATCGGCCTTGAGGCAAAGGCCGTACTAAATTAAATCATTCTGGTCGACCGAGTTGTTTAATTATAAAAGCTGGATAACCTAAAATTTGCCCAAGTTGAGCTAAATTGAAAGAGCAATTTCTTCACCATAAAAATAATTATGAAACTACATAATTAAAAAATATTGTCCACTTTTTTTCAAGAATACGAAATTATCATCTTAAAAATTTTAGCCAAAGTTAATCCGGCTGCCAGTATAAGTTTGGAATAGGTATGTTATCTAAAAATATTAACCCTGGGATATAAAACAACTACGATTTTTTTTAAAGCAAATTGTGTGGGTATTGTTTTCCATATTTGCGGTGACTAGCCCATGTGTCCTGGCCCGGCACATGGTGGAACAGCACAGAAAGGACACAGAGGGAAAAACGTGCGAGTGAACTTTCAAAAAATGTCACATTTAAACTTGTAAGCACCTTAGTAACGACTTACGCATAAAAAGAATTTTAGTATGCAAATTGTTACCCATAAAAATTTGGTTGTTCCAAGTATTTCGTTTGAAAAGCAATTAACAAAACAACTGAGTGGGGGGTTCCAATACGGTGGCCTACAACTGTCACGGCAAAAGACAAAGTAGAACGACAAAAAATATTGAGAACTGTGCTAGCAATAAAACTGTTGTTCTCTTCATTTATCCTGCTTACCCAAAACATTCCATTCCAATTTTTTCAAAACTTTTTAACAACACACAACACGGCTAACACACCGGCCGCTAGTTACTTCGAATTTTGCCTCGTAGTGTTTTGCTTCCCCTTAACTTGTACCCAGGTCTTGCTTGTATTTTCGCTCTTTCCGTGAGATTTTGTCTTTTGCCGCGACGTTCGACTTTTGCCGCGAGACTCCGTGACAATTGTGGGATTTGTGGGCCACCGTACTCCAATAACTTCATTCATTGTGTCGACTTTATTTGCCACTTCAACATTGACTGACGTGACTAACTGTGCTTTTCAGTTGTTTTAAATTCAAGTTTTCGTTTCCTGAAGTTACTAAGAATCGTACTTCGCTGATGATCCTAAAATAAATAGTAAATTTGTCGCGGTCACGAAGAACAGAAACAATTAAATCATTTCACGCATTTTCTTAATAGTGCTACAAATTCGAGCTTTGACATCAACCGACAGCACCGGTACCTTTTGTTTGTTAAATTTATGACAGTGATAACCTGTCAATTGAACAGAAAATAGTGAATACTGAGTTGAATTGGGGTTTCGTGAAGGAACTCGAAGAAAAATTAATCTGGCACTGTAGTACACTGAATCTGCAGAGGTGCTCAGCCGATAAATAAACGAACAAAGTTCAATTTCTTAAACAGAGTTCACGAGATGAGGATTAACCAACCTCACTTGCTAAAAGTCGGCTCGAGGAAGAAAAAAATAATTTCTAATAAGCTCACGCTCGCAATTTCAGGTTCGCAATTTATCTTTTTTCTTTCACGAAAAGGCTACGAGCCAATCGCAAGTGTGTTTTAGCAATTGTGTCACATGCGTGCGTTGATACAAATTTATGATATACTGCCATTTATTGGTAATAAATGAATATCGGTTTGAAATCAAACACAACATTCAAGAAGAAAACAACTAAAATATCTAGGAAACTTTCAGAAAATTTCACATGATTTGCATGCAAATGACAAATTAATACAAGTAATAACTTCAAAAAGGACACATTTAGATTAAGATGTTTGTATAACATTATTTTAAGCCCTTGAGTTTTACCC